>JBAGKK010483353.1:0-36746 GCA_037177015.1 Euceroptres primus
ACTTTACATCTTGTATTTTCGATCTTTTTTGTGTGCTATTACATACGCCACACAGTGTGGCCAAAAGCACTTTTTGTAGACAAAAGTCTGTCTACAAGACAATTTTCAATAGATTTTGATGTTTTTTTTTAAAATAAGCGTAAGGCTTCCAGGTATAACGAGTCGGTGCAGAAAATTCACTTTGGCCGAACACAAATTTTTTTATTTAATAACAAAGTAAACAATATTTTTTTCCTAACTTTTCAGTTGTACCTTTTTTTGAGGATCTTCAAATTGACTAAAAAAGATCTTAAGTCAGTGTAATAACTATCTAGAAGCAATTCTCAGTAGGTTAGAAAAAGAAAAAAATTATTTATAATATTTTAAACAAATTAATGAACAAAAGCCATTTCCTCGTGGTACACAATGATTAGTTGTTTGAAATTCATATTTTTTATATAAAATATGAGAGAAATTAATGCCTTATTGCGATAAGTTAAGAATAGCTGCTGTTTGACAATTATTTAAATAATTTTTATAAACAAATGTACGTTTTGGCCACTTTTGCATGATAGGCTTTTTTGGTGGAATAAACTAGAAATGTGTTACCAATGACTCCTTCTTGTCGTATTTGTCTAATTGACAAAAACTGTTGATTATTTAAACAATATTTATAAACAAATTCACAGGTTGGCCATTTTTCCAAAATAAATATTATGTTTTGCGAAATTAACTAAAAAACCAATTATATTAAATTAAATATAAAATATATAAATAGGTTTTAATATAAAATTAAAACCATTATATATGTGTTAATAAAAAGTGTGATGGGCTCTTAGTTATTATGTATGTGTTAATGAAAGATGTGATGGGCTCTTGGTTATTGGGTTATCAAATTAAATATTTATTGGGTATCGTATCTCAACACTTTTTCTTAATTAGAAAAATTAATATTTATTACGTAAAACTAGTGAAACTGTGAATTTGTTTATAAAGATTGTTTAAATAATGAAAAGTTTTTGTTCATTGAACAAATATGACAAGAAGTCATTGGTTATTTCTAGTTTATTTCTAGTCATTTCTAGTTTGAGTAATTTCTAGTTTATTCCGCGAAAAAAATAAGCCTATTCATGCAAAAGTGGCCAAAATGTACATTTGTTTGTAAAAATGGTTTAAATAATTAACTGTTCTTGTCCATTGGCAAAATATCATAGCAAATATCATAGCATGTCAATACATTTTTAGTTGATTTCGCTAAAAAAGTGGCTATTCTTGAAAAAATGTTCAAAATGTCCATTTATTTATAAAAATTGTTTAAATAATTAATATTTTTTATCAATTTGAACAAAACTACAGCTAGGAGTCACTGGCAATACATTTTTAGTTGGTTCCGCAAAAAATTTGGCCTGTTCGCGGAATAATGTTGAAAATGTGAATTTGTTTATAAATATTGTTTAAATAATTAACAGTTGTTGTTAATTTGAGAAAAAATGACAGTAAGGAGTCTTTGGCAAGACATTTTTGGTTCATTCTGCAAAAAAATTGAGCCTATTCATTGTGACATACAAAAACTATATATTAGTTTATAAAAATTGTTTAAATAATTGTCAAACAGCAGCTATTCTTAACTAATTGCAATTAGACATTAATTTTTCTCATATTTTATATAAAAACTATGAATGTCAAACAACTAATCATTGCGAATCACAAGAAAATAGCTTTTGTTTATTAATTTGTTTAAAATATTATAAACGATTTTTTTCTTACTCTAACCTACTGGAAATTTTTTTTAAGTTCTTATTACACTGACTTAAGCTCTTTTTTTAAAAGTCAATTTGAAGATCTTAAGACAAAGGTACAACTGAAAAGTTAATTAGTTAAGTTAATTAATATTGTTTATTTTGTTGTTAAATAAAAAATTTTTATTTAGCCTAAGTGAATTTTCTGCATCGTATGTCCGAAGTTGCCCCGTTTGACGGTATTTGATCCTTAAGTTATTTATAAGTATTTATTTGTAAATACGTGTAAACGTCACAAATTTTTCAAGTGAGAAATTAATATCAAGATAATCTAAATCTATACAGAAAATTTGAAAAATATATCAACTTTTTAGTTTTATTTCAGGATTCTCGTTTATGTTTATTTATTATTTGTTCATAACTAAAAAACCGAAGAAAAGTTAAAAAATTTAGAAAAAAGCACAAGTTCCTGGATTAATTCTAAAAGAACATAATAATAGACAATAATACATAGTTTGAAAAAAGATTTTTGTTGTCAATAGTTGTCAATTGTCTATAGTCAAATAAAAGTTGAAGAATGTAAAAAACCGCAATTTTCTAGCTTTATTCTAAGAAAATATAAACAATAATAAATTGTTTCAACAATTTTGAAAACATCAAAATATGTTTATAAAGACTAATGACTAATTATAATTAATTATAATTATAACTAAAAGACTAATTATAAAAACCAACTAAAAATGTATTGCCAGTGACTCCTAGCTGTAATTTTGTTCAAATTGATAAAAAATATTAATTATTTAAACAATTTTAATAAATAAATGGACATTTTGAACGTTTTTTCAAGAATAGCCATTTTTTAACGAAATCAACTAAAAATGTATTGACAATGACTCTTTGCTATGATATTTTGCCAATGGAAAAGTACAGTTAAATATTTAAACAATTTTTATAAACAAATTTACATTTTGGGCACTTTTGCATGAATAGGCTTATTTTATTCTTACGTATATAAAACAATTAATGAAAAAAGTGCAAAAAAAAAGATTAAAGCCAAAAATATGCGATATCTCATTTTTGCAAGTATGGGCTTTTTGTTGGGACACTATAAAAGTGGTTTTTTGGGGTTCAATTTAAAAAGTAATTATTGATTCGTATTCATCAAGATCGATTAATTCTCAAGAAAAGTGTGCAAGAAAATATAAGATACATCTATTATTAACGATTCTATTGCAATTTAAAAAAAAATCTTTTTCCCATGGGAAATACACGTAAAACTTTATGGATTTTTAGCAACCACTAAATATCAATTGATTTCAAAACAAAAAAATAACGAGCTTACTTTTTTCAAGATTAGAACAAATCTGAGAACAGATTAGAGTAGATTAGAATAGATTAGAACAAATCAAATTAAAAAAAAATGTTTTGCAATGAATTTTTGTACCACCCTAATGTACAATCATTGCAGAGAGTCGCGTAGAAAATTAAAGCAATTTTTCTTAGATACTCTAGTCTATTGGTAAAAAAAATCTCAATGAACCAAAAAATTGATTTCACCATCATATAAAAAAAAACTTCAATAAAGGGAGTAACGTTATAGTCTCGTCTGGCCCGGACAGGTCGATTTTCTCGAGCCTAGGAACTCATAGGTCTCGGGAGGATTTTTTTCGGGGTTGACCTGACGAAAATCGAGCCTTAAGGTCGGTACGCAAATCCTCGTGGTTCCAGACGCCCGCGTACTCGCCGGTTTTACGCAACGGCGCCAATCAATACGATGGTATATAGGGTGGGTGCGATACCAGAAGCCAGTCATACCACTGAGCTTCGAGCTAACACAGCCGATGCCGGAAACCACACCTTTATTTCCTATCTCCTATTGCCATAAGTGCGGCCCTACAAATTTTCTCACCCCTACATCCGATCCGGCCTAACTCTCCCTTCATCCCTCATAAAGGGAGAAAACTCATTTTAGTTCACGACGCCTGTTGTGAAACACCGGAAAAAAGGGAGACCGACCGGCGAAAAAATAGGTACGAGTGACTTTTAAAAAATAAAGACTGTTACTATCTATTTTAGTATTCATAGTAACCTTGAGGCAATAATAGAGAATCACCGGCTTGTTGGAAATCCGGTGTGAATCAAGATGAAAGAAATCTTTTTCTATTCAAGTTCAATTTCTGAGGTCCGGGTGGTTTTACAATGAAAGTTTAGGGGTGAAAAAAGAAAAGGTATGAAGAAAATGAAGAGACAAAAGAGATTGGGCGAAAGAAATTGAATAAGGTGTTTTTTATTTTATTTTACAGTTGAAGAAATTATTGAAAGGATTTTGTGTATTATTATTCAAAGGAGGGAAATAAAAGTGAGGAGGGATAGTTTGAATAATAAATAGGGTGGAATGTGACTAGAGGGAACTAAGGTACCTATTCATAATTAAAATTGAATATAATAGTGTTGCTAATTCCATTATCAGATATTAATAATTTTTTCTAACATTTTGTTTTTTTAAATAACATTGTTATCAAAATGTAACAATTTTATATGTGCTGAAAATATATTAGCTTCTTGTGAAAGAATAATTATTATACGCTAAAGTAAACTTTAGCGTATAGCGTACTTTACTTTAAAGTATTAAAATACTTCAAGTTTAAATGTTCAGAATAATTAACACCTTATCAAATTCTTGTTATCTACAAGTTTTGTAACAACCTTTATGATATGCAACATATCAATCTAATTTTGTATAAATTTCACGTGAAAATAAAATTTAATAATTACATATAATTTGTCAACAATGTGTTATTCTAATTTTAATTTATTGAAAATTCATTAATTATTATGTTATTGTGATATGAGTATTACAGTTTTGAGTTTCCATCCTAATTTTAAATTATAATTTTTATATGTGTGAATTGAACAGTTCAAGAGTAACAAGAAGACTTAGTAGTTGGCAAAAACAGGTGCATTTTATACATGGGGCATTATTTCTCAAGTGTACCCATCCCAAAAAATGAATTTCTCCGATCGGGCTCCAATTTACAAGTTTAGACCTATTAGATGTCAATTTAAAAAAAAAGAGATTGATCAGTTTGATCGAAAATTCGTCGAAGTGGAGGGGTGAAATTTTTGTACTTTGCACAAAGAGCCTCTATTTCGGATATAAATATCTTTTTATGTATGACATATAAAAAATTTTGACTCAAACGTTTTCGATAGATTATTTCCCAATATTTCGAATGAAAAAAAATTTGAAAAATTTAAAATTTAGCCACCATTTGTAAAAATCAAAAATATTTTTGATTTTTTTAAAAATTCGACCCTTTTTTTCAAACTAAAAATAAAGCTTGAGATGTTTACTTTCAGATCCTTAAATAGCAAAATGTCGTTTTTTTGTTGTTTTTGAAAAATTGAATTTTAAGTAACCTGGTAAATTCAAAAAATTTTTCCTGTGCGTGAAAAAAATTCGGAAAATTTTTTACATGTACAGTTTTTGATAAGAAACAATATTCTAAAAGCGGAAATTCAAAAAAATGTTTTGTTGAATTTAGAATTTTTTGCAAATTTTCAAAAATGAAGTGTTTTGAATTTGGTGGATTTTGCACATTTTTAATGTGCAACTTACATGTAAGTATAAAGTAAGTATAATTGTATAAATTTGTATAAATGTATAAAAAAGTATAAATTTGGTTAATTTTGCACATTTTTAATATGCAACTTACATGTAATGTATATAATATAGTAAGTATAAATTTTATTTGTACATTAAAAATGCGCAATTAACCAAATTCAAAAAATTTCATTTTTGAGAATTTTCAAAAAATTCTAAAATCAACAACAATTTTTTAAAATTTCTGTTTTTACAATATTGTTTGTTATGCAAGACTGTACACGCAAAAAATTTTCCGAATTTTTTTCGCCCATAGGAATTTTTTTTGAATTTACCAGATTACTTAAAAATTCAATTTTTCAAAAACAACAAAAAACGACATTTTGCTATTCAAGGATCTGATAGTAAGCATCTCAAGCTTTATTTTTAGTTAAAAAAGAAAGAAAAAAAGGGTCGAACTTAAAAAAAAATTAAAAATATTTTTGATTTTCAAAAATGATGGCTAAATTTTGAATTTTTCGAATTTTTTTAATTTCATTCGAAAGATTTGGAAAAAATCTATCGAAAACGTTTGGATCAAAATTTTTTATATGCCATGCAAAAAAAGATATTTATATCCGAAATAGAGGCTCTTTGCGCAAAGTTAAAAAATTTCACCCCTTCTACCTCGGTGAGTTTTTGACCAAACTGACCAATATCTTTTTTTTATTTGAAGTGCCATCTAACAGGTCTAAACTTTTTGTAAATTTGAGCCTGATCGGAGAAATTTATTTTTTGGGGTGGGTACACTTGAGAAGTAATGCCCCATATGCAATCGTCTTTCAAGGAAGGCCCCTTTTTTCGTACTACCTTTAATAGCTAAACTCTTTTTAATCTGAATATACAATGCATCAATTACTTATAATGTTTTTTTCTAGTAGAATCATAATAAAAACTATCTTGAGTTTAAAATAATATACCAAAAAGATCCAAACAGTATTTTTATTCCCCTTTCACTTTACTAGTAACTGAATTTATAATTTGTAATAATTTAGTTTTAAAAAGATTTAAATGATTAAAGAAAAAGTATTAAAAATTTATTAATTAATTATCATTTATTAATTATTAAAAAATAACTAAACACGAATATTTTCAATTCTAAATCAACTTTAGCAATTAATAAAAAATACGAGGAGTTTAATATATTGAAAAGCGAAGTATAAAATTTACAAAATGAGAACAATGAAAAAATTTGAATACGTTATTTCTGATACGATTCACGTCAGTGTTTGTTAATATCGGGTCAGGTGAAAGGAGAAAATTGTTGCGCGTCTCAGCGAGCAGAATGTGAGATAATTTTCATGTTTTGGCTTTAGTCTGCGAGTAGCTGTCACTTGACAAGTGATACAGTCCTCGAATGATAACATGTATCTGTTTAATTCATGAAAATATTTAATAATACTCTATTATCAATAACGCGGAGGTCAAATCAGAATTAATAAAGTGAGAAGCTATTTAATTTACGATTAAAAGTAGCTCAATTTATTATTAAATCATATTAAAGTTTTTGAAAATTGTTGTAGAAATTTTTTCTTCATGTAAGTAAAATATTGCTTTTAATTCAATAAAAAGTTTGAATAACAATTAATCAAAATAAGAACAATTATTTAACGAAGAAACACAATTTTCATAACATAAGTAAATTACTTTTTAATTTTAAATTTAACATCGCAATATCTGGTAGAAAAAAAATGTATAAATGAAAAAGCATGTAGTAATTTTTATATCCATATGATTTTCAAGATTTGAACTCATTCTTCTGTATTTAAAAATAAACAAAAACTAATCTAATAATAAACAGAAACTGTTTATTATTAGACTTTCTTTTTATAATAGTAGCATCTCATATTTTTAATGTGAAGTGTGAATGCAAATGGAAAATAATAATCCTGTTGAAGAATAGCTAACTTATTATGATTTTTTTGGTTTAATCAAAAATTATAATCATTACAGAATTTTTCAGTTTAAATTATAAGTAGCTGTAAAAACTTTAATTTCCGAATTCACAATGTTTATAATTCTATTAACAGCATCAAAATAAAGAGTATTCGAATTTGATTTTTAATTTATAAAATACTATTTATCTATAAGATATAATTTATCAGATGATTTTTTTCAGGCCGGAAGTGTAAAAGATATTATTGAGCATGGAAGTAAAAGGGCGAGTTGCCCTGGTAACGGGAGCAGCTTCCGGTATTGGAAAAGCTTATGTTGAAGAACTATTAAATCAAGGGGCAAAGGTATTATAAAATTATATTTTTAAACCAATTTTCCTTTAAAAGTCAAATTTCCTTCGATTTAACATTAAATTCATAAATTCATAAATTCAATAACTTTTTAAGAAATTTTGAAATAAAAGCAGATTCAATTTATATTTCGTTCATGATAAAAAAAAATAAATAATGTTACTTGAGTAAATATCGATAAGGTGATTAAGAGAGAAAAACCTTTTTCTAAAAAGAGTAATCAAGTTAATAACATGCCAGACAAATTAGAGGCAAATTAGTAATTAAGGCTCCCCAAAACTCAATTTCTGAAACTCACTACAAATTCGTTTAGCCACTGAGGCGAATTTTCGCGGAGATACTGCAATAATTTATTTGTGAATTATCTGCATGATTTCCCTGGCCTTAAAGTGGATTTATCACTATAAAATTTCATTCGCAGGTCTCCATCTGCGATATAAATTGCGAAGCTGGTGAAGAATTGGTGAATTCGCTTGCAGCTAAACATGGCAAGAATAGAGTTATGTTCTCTCAATGTGACGTTACTGATTACTCCCAATTCGAAGGTGAATTATTAATCAATGATTATTTATCCAAAAACATTTTTTCGAATTTGTAAATTTATAATAATTATTCTATTATTACGAAAATTTTCTTCAATATTTAAATACGTTTGAATTTCTTAAATGATTAAAAATTCAATTTTATTCCATATTTATTTGAGTAAATTTAATTTTTTAACTTGTTTCTTTATAGAATCTTTTGAAGCTACACTATCTGCTTATGGAAAAATAGACATTGTTGTTAACAATGCTGGAATTATGAACGACAGATTTTGGGAGCTGGAAGTAGATATTAATCTTGTAAGCAAATTAATTCACAACCGATTTTAATAATATATTAAAATATACATTTTTTCATCCAAATGTATATATAATATAAATTTTTCTGACCAAAATTTTCAGAATGGAGTTATTCGAGGAACACTTCTAGCACAACGATATTTGGGAACTGATAGGGGTTACTCAGGAGGGGTGGTAATTAATACCGGAAGTAATGTGAGCATAAATCCTTATGTTAGTGCTCCAATTTATTCTGCCACTAAATCAGCAATTGTCAGTCTCACCAGAGCATTTGGTGTAAGTTTCCCTTTACATTTTTATATTTTTATTTTTATTCCTTAATATTGAAGAAACATATTTTATTATTCCAAATAAATAATTATTAACTAATGGGAAAAATAATAATAATTTAATATACATGATGTATCATTTGGTTTTCCCTGTATTAACATAAATTATTTTTTAAATTATAAATTCTCTTTATTTTTTTATTATAATTACATTTACTATCAACTTTTAAATTGTCCTTCATTGAATGAATTTAAGATTAAGTTTTTAATTGTCGTTTTTTAAATAGTTATGAAATTTTTAAAAACTAATTATTGTTCTGTTTAAACGAAATGAGTAAAATTAATTTTACCCATTCTTCATTTTAATTTAAAAAATTAAAATTCATTAAATGAATTTTAATCTTTGAATTAAAATGCAAAAAATTAATTTTAATTTTTGAATTAAAAGTCAAAAAATGAATTTTGAATTTTAGGACCAGTACCACGTGGACCTAACAGGGGTGAGAGTAATGGCCCTTTGTCCAAGTGCCACAGAAAGTAATTTAGTTCGAGATGTTGGCAAACAATTACTTTCACCCAGGTACGAAGACGCCTGGCGTCGAGACACAGCGTCGTCAGTTTCCCAAAAGTAAGTTTTCTTCATTCTGAAGAAAAACTTATTATTTTTTATTTAATTATAAAAAATATTTTCTTTTACTTCATTTTTATTTAATTTAAACCATTCATTTTAGTATCTTCTTTTAATTTCTTCAATTTTATATATTATGATATTTTATATCTAAGTATATTCTGAAATTTTCTGTATAAAGTATTTTACGTTCTGTGTAGTATTTTATATATTTTACATATAAATTAATCTTTTGAATTTTAAAATGAATTTTTCAGAGTCGAACATGTGGCAAAAGCACTGATTCATGTATTAAATACCGGAAAAAGTGGAAGTGTTTGGCTCGTGGAAAATGGACAATCCCCACGAGAAATCGGCTTTCCCAAACCTTAATTTTTTTTTTAATTTGTAAAATATATACCAGGTTCTTTCTATGCTTGAACTAAAATACAAATATCATGCCGTACCGTTCGATTTTCTAACGCACAAGATCCACCAATAATTGCTCCATAGTCCATGCTCACTTTTATAAAATAAATTAATAATATTATTATAATGTTAGATATTATATTATACCAACGTTCGACTTTCTATCTGTAAAATATTTAATGAATATGTTTAAAAATAATTTCCATTCTCGGGATTTTATACGTGATTCAAACATCGTACAAACTCTCAATCTTTTATACATTTTTGTATTTTTAAATCAAATTTATATCTTCCACAATCTGCCAATTTACAAATACAATATAGATTTCTGAATTTTCGAAAATTGTGTCGATATAATATAGAAATCATCAACATCGAAAATTATCATAATAAATCGCATCTTTTTTAGAAATTAGAACTGGACCAAAATCACTAAAAATTGATGGTACCATTCCACGATAAAGTATAACCAAAAATTTTGTAGTTCGATAAAATAACTGCTTTAAAAAATGGCATTTTGTAAAAAAACGTGTAGTAAAGAACAAACGTTTTCAATTATTTTATTATATTTATGTATACTAAAAAAGCATTTTTATTAAAAAAAGTTATTGACATATATTATTCTAAGAAATTTTAATTAGAATTAAAAATATGAATAGTTAATAACTCTTTCAGTTTAGCTTTAGATTTAAAAGTGATAAATACATTTATTAATTTTTGTAACTAATTTTAAAGCCATTTACTATTTTTTGATCATATTTTGTGTACTAATAAATTATTTGTCTATTAACGTATTAATAATAATAAATATTATATTCTATGCACTAAAAGAGAGAATAAAAAGGCGACTAATTAAATAAATCATTTGCAAAAATTGTTCTTGCATTTTTCGATTATTAAAAAATGCGCGTCTTTCATTCAAAAAACAAAATAAACAATATAAAAAAGAAACGTCCCAACAATTTTTTAAAAATATAAAAAAAATTTTCATTAAAAAGCAAAAAAACAACGTCCTCGTAACTTCGTCTTTAGATGTGATATACTTTATAAAAAGAAAGAGCGAATGTTTATAAAAATTACTTTTAATTACAATTTCTATTTAAAACTGAAGAAACTTACATTTTATTAATAAATCATTTAATTCACTGCAAATTAATGCTTTCCTGAATTGAAATTATATTACAATTAGCTTTTTAGTAATAATTACAAAATATTTTTTTCTAATATTGATTAACTCAGTCCTCTCTTTTTTTTTGTTGAAAAATGCAATTGAATGTTCTAGATGTACTGAATTGTAGTAAATATTCGATTACTCTAGCTAATCATAAATTTAAAAATTGTTTTTTAATTGTAACAAGATTTGCTTCGAATATACCTATTTACGACGTTATCATCGCAAGCTTAGGTGAATAAGATAAAAAATTGTAACTGTTTAGGGATGTGTGAAGGACGAAAATTGATGCTTTTTCGCCAAATGTTATTGCTTGAATAGCTTTTAATGAATTATATGCTATTATGGATATTATTAATTAATTAATATTATTATTTTTTATTACATAAGTTACGCCTGCCAAAATATTTTGCGTTCCTCGCCTCGTGAGTGAAAATAATAAAACAAAAGAAACCTTTTACAAGAATCTTTCAAAATTTTATTTCCCATCTCCTTATTTAAATTTAAGTTTATCTTTTAAGAAAATTTTCGGTCTGTTTAATATGTATCAATCTTTCCAATAAAATTGTGAGAAATCTAGGCAATTATGCAACTGAAGAAAAATTTAATTATGTGAATTGGAGAACATTCGTTGTAACATGATTCTGAATCCAATAGTAAAATGTGTAACCTCCAATTTTAATAACCATTTCATCTCAAAAGAAACATTGCAGTGAGTTTAATTTAGTTTTATAAATAGTTATGCTTTAATAATTATATAAATTATAATTATTACATATAATAAATTAAGCACTAAACAGAAATGATTAACTAATATCACTATTAGGATCTTTTTAACTAAAATTGCCATTTGTAATTTTGGAACGAGCAATGCACTTTGTAAAAAAAAGAAGAAATGTAAAAAAATCGGATGGTTTTGGAAGAAGAAAGAAGAGCAAGAAGATAAATTTAAAATAATTAGACCTGGAAATTGTGCTGATCATCCGACACCAATTCTTAATCCACTTTGCAAAGTTGCTGTGATTGTTGGAGGTTCAAAAGGATTTGGTTATGCAGCTGCAGATGAATTATTATCCAGAGGTGCACGAGTGAGTCAATTATTTTTAAATCGTTCTTTCTCAATTATAAATTTAAATTTAATTAAAAATAAATTTAAATAAATAAATTTAAATTAAATTAGAAATATAAATTCAATGAGAATACGCGAATTAGAACTTTTTAATGAAAGAATTTAATTTTGGCTTTTATAGAATGTTGTAATTGCTGATAAAGATAATATAGCAGGAAATAAGGCAGTTCAGAGATTGTGTGATGCTTATGGAAAAGATCGAGCATCATTTATGTATTGTGACATAAGAGATTCTGCTGTAGTTGAAGGTTCATAATTTTAATAATTTAATTTATTAATGTTAAAAAAAATTTAATAAACTCATCTTTTTTATTCAAGTGCAATATTTCCAATATTTTACTTATTTTATTTATTTTTATTTTACTTATTTTATCACAAAAATAAGTAAAATAATAGGTTTTATTTTTCGATTGAAAGTTGTAAAATGAATACAAATTTTAATTAAAAACTAAAAAATTACTTTTTTTAAATTAGGGGTGTTTACTGAGATTCTTTGTAGACACAGAGAAATACATATTCTTTTCAGTGATCTTGATCAAAATCAAACTCCATTACCTACATCAACTTATGGCAGTCCTGAAGACGATTGGGTAAAAAACTGAAAAAAATCCTTAAGTGAAGATTTTGCCTTAGTATTATTTATTATTCTTTATCATTGATTACTATGTTTTTACTTTTATTATTTTAGTTTCATTTTTAAAAGAAGAAAATCTGGTGAAGAATTATTTTTAATTTGTAAGAAATCTGTTTTAATCGATTTATATTTTTAATTATTAATTAACTAAATTACTTTAAAATTGCATAAAATTTTAGAGTAATACAAGAAGAGCATCTGTAATCGGTTTGAAATTTATGGGAACAGAGAATGGAGGGCGAGGTGGAATAATTGTAAATTGTGCAAGTATTTTAGGTTTTATGGGCTGGCCCCAAAATCCCACAGCAGTTTACTGTAAGAAAGAACCAGTTATTGAAGTCACCATGAATGTTGCAGTAAGCAAAAAATTATTAGAAATAATAGACCAAAATCAATTAATAATAAATAACATTTTTTAATATCTTATTTCTATTTTTCCTATATTTATGGTATCATTTGGGAAGTCTTTATTTTTAATATTTAAAATAAACTTTTTTGAATATTAAATTAAAAATTTATTATTGAACAAATAGGAGGAACACCCTGTTGAAAAAACTGGAGTTCGTTTTGTAACACTTTGCCCCACCAATAAGCAATTTGAAAAAATTGGCCTACCAGATTTTCCTCAAATTAAGGACCCAACAAAATGCATTACGAAATGCTTACCCCCAAAGTAAATATTTTTAAGTTATTCAGAGCAAAAAAAATTAATTCATGTTTCATACTGTAGTTTATTTATATATTGTTATGAATAGCGTTTAATTAGTAAAATTTGTGTTTTCTGTGACTTTAGTTATGAATAATAATAATTCTTATTATAGTTTTCTTTTGCAAAATTAAGGAGAGAAAATAATTCTTACGAATTTAAGGAAATTCAATTATTATTATTTGTAGAAAAATAACAGTAGGTCCAGCTTTAACTCATGTAATAGCTTGGGCAAATACTGGAAGCACGTGGCTTGTTCCCCCATTTCCAAGTCAATACGTTCTTCCTCGACTTATTCATTTTCCAAAAAATCCAGATGAACTTGTCGATCCAAAAGTTTACGATCAAAAGGTACCATAATTTTATTATTTTTAATTTAATTTTTAATTCAGTATTATTTCAAAAATATATGAGAAGAATTTATATAATTAAATAATGATTAAGAAATTAATTATTTAAATATTAATTAATGACTGGGTAGTTTATTAACTTATTAATCATTATTCATTTATTTATTTACAGACTTGTCCAGTTGGATTGGAGCCACATTGTGCTAGAATTTTAGAAGAAACAACTCCTATGGATCCAAATGCCAATTGTGGACTTACAAGTCCAAAACTAAAATGCAAAAAATTGTTCTCGAGAAAGAAGAAATAATTCTACAGTTTTTATTTCTTGGAAATTTTATTAATACGTTTTTACTCTAATTTTGTGATATTTCATTGCTCATCTCAAATTGTATTTTATTCATCACCTTTATGTCAATTTGAAAAGAAATGTATTTCATAATTTCAAAAATAAGAGAAAAGGGAATATAAGGTATAACTATAAAAATTGTAAAATCTAAAATGTATAAACTATTTTTCTGTAAATAAAATTGGAAAATATAAAGTATTTTTAAATGAGCAAAATATTTTGTATAAATTATGTGCTTTCTCATTGCTTGTTATATAATCTTTTGCTAACCAGTGTAAAATAGTCTTTCAAAACATACATTTTTATCAACAAAGTGATATTAAAGTTTCTTAAATAGTGCAAAACTAGTTTCCATATCAGAAAATTATAAGTATTTGCCTTCATCAACCAATACTAAAAAGCGTATCACTTATTGTTAGTAGACACACTATTATAATGTGATGAATATCACTTGCCCTGGGGACTTCATAAATAAATGCAAATAAATACAAATACTTGCGATAAACAAAGTGAATAAGCACTAACAATAAGCTATACTCCTTTATTCGACGAAAAATAAATTATTAAGGTAGGAATCGTAAAAATTGTAGGTATAATATGAATTAATAATTAAATTTCTTTTCTCTCCTTTATATAAATTATTTATAAAAATAATATATCAAAAACTACTAGTGAAATAGCGAGAAGTCTTCCACCCATTGAATTAGTAAGCATTTATACTACTAATTAGTAAAATTTGACTGTAAATTATTAGTTTTCTACTAATTATTAGTAGAAATGTTTACTAGTTCAGTTGTTAGAATACTTCTTGCTATTTCATTGGTAATTTTTAACTGATTCAGATTTAGAGAGTTTATATAAATAATATTAAATACTTATAAATTTATTACAGTAAAATATTCTTTGCAAAATTTAGGATTCGAAAATCAGTTGTTTTTTAATTTGTTGTTTACAATAATTTAAAAGAAGAAAGACAAATAGTTTTTTTTCTTCAAATATTCAGAAATTAAGATAAGAAAAGTAAAGAAAATTATTTTCAAAATCGTATAAAGTAATATTTTATTGAGATTTGTTAAAATTATTATCTTCTCATTATATTATCTTTTCAGTACATTGTTTAAATTATTATCTTCTCATTATATTTAAGTTAACCTTGGACTCTTTTTTAAAACACCATGACCTGGATTCCAGCTAAGTCTCAATATTGCACTACAAATTCAACAGGCACTGCCTGTCAACCATCAACTTTTATGTTCTTAACTCTTGTTGCAATGTTGAGTAAATCTAAGGATAAAAATGTCACTGAAGAATCTAAAAAACCAGCATATATGTCTCTTTTCGAAGGAAGTAATATTATAGAAAAATTCACAACGAGAAAAATATTCATGTCTCTCAAAACCCTGCACATTTTATGTTGGAAAAGTAGGCTCAAAAAATTCCATCAGAAAAATTTAATATATATTCTATTTCCTGGAAATAAATCAAAGTAATATTTTTTAGGTAATGGGTGGTTCGAGCATAGTTAATGGCATGGTTTACGTTAAAAGGTAATCCCGAGGATTATAACAGGTGGGCTGAGATAAAATCTGAATCATACGTGACGAAAATCATAATCGATCCAAAAACCAAAAAAGCCCTTGGTGTAAAATATAAGCTAGTGTTACAGGAACTTCCAAAATTGTCTATGCAAAAAAAGAAGTTATTATTTCAGCTGGCACTCTCAATTCCCCAAAAATTCTCAAGCTTTTTGGAATAGGACCGTCAGAAATCTTAAAAAAGCACAAAATTAAGGTCTTTCGTGATTTGCCAGTTGGGCGTAATTTCCACACTCATGTGGCATCTGATAAACTTGTTATTGCCTTATCTAATAAAACTTCGACCTAGAGAACTTTTTATCAGAAAAAAGAAGTTTTGAACTCGTATTTAAAAACCCACAATGGACCACTTGACACCATTGGTCCTGTTACAGCTGCTGCTTTTATACAAACTAAAGATGAGAAAAGCAAAAATCAACCTGATATAAAATTTAAATGCAGACCGTCTAATTAAAAAAAAATTCTGACCAGATCTGACAAACCTACATTTGAACCAATGTCTAATTATAATGCAATTGAGATCACGCCTTTTCTTCTCACACCCAAAAGTCGAGGTTTCGTTACTCTTAATTAAACTCATCCAATTTTGGAATATCGTTTTGCCTATTCTGGTTACTATAAAGAGAGTTCTGATTTGGATACAGTAGTTGATGGTATGAAAATTATGAGAAAATTATTTGATACCAATGCTTTTCGAGAAAATGGGTTCAAGAGACTGAAAGTTCCTGCGCCAGCTTGCAAACAATTGAAATTTGATAGCGATGAATATTGGAAGTGTTTGCTGACACAATATACGACCCAAAGTTATCATTTTGTTGGTACTTATAAAATGGGACCTAAAAAAGGTCCTGAAGCTGTCGTTGATCCAAGATTGCGTGATCATGGAATTGAAGGTCTTCGAGTTGTAGATGCTTCCATTATTCCAATTATTATGAGAGCGAATACTCATGGACCGGTGATTATGATTGGCAAAAAAGCTAGTGACATGATTAAGGGAGATTGGACTTTCTCGATAAGAGATTAATAATTAATAAATTGGCATCTATGAATGTAAAATATAAAATATAATTTGTAATACTACATAGTAGATATTGTAAGTGGTCAACAGACCGTTGGGATTAATAAACTCAAATAATAATAAATTAATAAATTCAAATACAAATTCAAATATAATTGATGACCTTTCACTTTTTTTTATTTAATTCAAAAAGAAATACGACTGTCTTACAATAATGATATATTAGTATAATATAAATTTATAAATAAAAAAGATTCTATAAATAAAAAAGAGATTCTTTCATATCATTATTGATATGAAAGATATTGTGATAGATATGAAAGATATGATATTTTCAAAAATTCAAACGTTATGCTAACACTTTAAGTAGAAAAGTTGTATCATGGTGAGACATATTACTTTAAAAAAAATTATAAAGCACCGACATTTTTTATCATTAATTATAGCATTGAATTCAACCCTTAATGGTACCACTTCTTCCTGCTTTTAATTTACCACGAATTACTTGATCTACTTTATTTGAGACTATTGAAATTCAAACAACGCGCCTTATTCTAAATGACTTTTTCTACTTAAATGTTTTCCTCGAAACTCAAATTTTTCCTGCGTGAAATTAGCGGGTTGCTATCATAGAATTGATAATCGATAATTATTATTATAGTTTTCTTTTGCAAGATTAAAAAAATAATAATTATTCAATTGGTTAGTAAATAATGTCATACTTTATACACAAATGTAAAAAAATAACGAATTTCTTTTATCTGCGTACAAATATAAAAAACAGAGACATTAATACTGTTCTACAGACAGTGAAAGAGACATTGATATTGTTCTAGAAAAATATGACTTTTTCTAACAGAGTGGTACTTAGCCACCGACAAAAAAAATAAATAATACTAAAATAAATATTTCTATGTAAATATTTACATAAAAATATTTATTTTATGTAAATTTGGATATAATATATTATATGGTCTCATTATTTCTTATTTCGTGCGATTAAACATTAAATGATTAAAGTTCATACGGGACATTATTTCTCGACTGTCCCAACCCAAAAATCAATCGGACTCGATCGGACTTAAACTTGGGTAAAGTGCAGTCCTATTGGATGGTATTTTATGGAAAAAAAAATGTTGTCGCTGTGACACATATTTACCGATAGGGAGTGGGTGTTTTTTTTTAGTTCTGTACGTGTACCATCTACTTCGATGATTTATACCTCTGTTAATATCAATAAAATCAATTTTTTGACTGTACAATTTTGATAGGGTTTTTCACGCCCTTTCCACCGATCGTACGCATTTTTGGAAAAATAAGTATTTGACCTTCAAAAATTCAAATCAAAAATAAATTTGACTTTTTTTCGAATTTAGGGTCCTTTTTTTTCTTTTCTTTTTGTCTAGAAAGAAAGATTAGTTTGTTACCTTTAAACACCTATAGGTTTAACAACGGACAAATTGTTGTTTATTTTTGAAAATAAGCGTTATGTAAGTTTTTTTGGTTATCATTTTCTTCGATGATTTATGACTCATTTAAAATCAATAAAAATAAATGTTCTCACTACAGTTTCGGTAGGGTTTTTCATGCCCTTTCTTTTGATCATAAGCATTTACCAAAAAATATATGTTTGACCTTCAAAAACGAGGGTTAAAACAATTATTTTTTCAACAAATGTTGTGACCTTCGTTTTTGAAGGTCAAACATTTATTTTTTCAACAAATGCATTCGAAATCATTCGAAAGAGCATGATAACCCCAATCGAAGCTGTAGTGAGAACATTTCTTTTTATTGAATTTAAATGACTCATAAATCTTTGAAAAAAAAATGATAACACTGAGAAAAGTTTGTTCGATTCAACCAAAATTTGATTGAATCAATCAAATAAGTGCATTGCTATATGGTCAAGCAAAGTTTTGGTTGAATCAAACAAAGTTTTAGTTGGCTCAATCAAAAATTTGGTTCGTTCAACCCAATTTTTTGGTCGATCAAAAAATTTATTAGAATGAACCAAACTTTTATTCAAGTCAAATAAATATTTATTTGAATCAACCAAAATTTTTTTGAAATAACCAATTATTTTTGTCTATTCAAAGAAACTGTGTGTTTGATTCAAATAAATTTTTTTTCTGAGTGAACCAAGAAAAATTTACATAACGCTTACTTTCAAAAATAAATAACAATTTGTCCATTTTTAAAACTATAGGTGTTTAAAGGCAACAACCTAAGCTTTCTTTCTAGATAAAAAGAAAAGAAAAAAAATACCCTAGATTCGAAAAAGGCAAATTCATTTTTGATTTTGATTTTTGAAGCTCAGATACTTATTTTTAAAAAAATGAGTACGATCAATGGAAAGGGCGTGAAAAACCCTATCGAAACTAAAGAGGCAAAAAATTGATTTTATTGATATTAACAGAGATATACTGCCGTCCAAAGTAAAAAGATACGTAAGTGACTTTATGGTTTAGGGTTATTCTCTTAAACCTAACAATGGAAAAGTCGACCTAAGCGACAATGTCACTTATGTATCTTTTTACTTTGGACGGCGCGGCAGTATAAGTCATCGAAATAGACGGTACCTGTACAGAACTAAAAAATTGCACCCCCTCCCTATCGGTAAATATGTGTCCCAACGACAAACTTTTTTTCCTATAAACTGCCATTCAATAGGACTGCACTTTACCCAAGTTTGAGCCCGATCGATTTTTGGGGTTGGGACAGTTGAGAAATAATGCCCCATACGTGAAATGAGAATTATTAATAATGACTTTAGGAAATCGTTTTAAAAATTAATATTCAAACACATTGTATCTATTTATCAAATCCATTACATTTATAATTCAAGTTAGGAAATAAGGTTACATAAGATAAGATCTATAAGTTATAAATAAGAGCGAATAAGTTTAGCGCTAAAATAAACGAGGGTGTTTACAGAAGTTAGATATTAAGGCTAAATGTATCATTTACAGTCATCTTATAATTGGCCCGGGCTGTTGGATGTAATTTTTAAAAAACATAAAGAATAAAATAAGTAAAAATAACATTACATCTGAAATACATTTAATATTGATATTGTAGAGTGGGGCTATTCGCGCATGGTGGGGCTTTTAGGTACAACTCACTTTAAATATGTTTTTTAATATTATAGAGAATCAGAATAATAATCTCCTAGCATATGTGACGTGGAACGAAGAAACCAGCCTTACGACCGAAAATGAGTTTACGAGAAAAAGCGGATCAAAGTGAAAAGAAGACGAAGGAAGACAAAGGGGCCCTCGTATAACTTTAAACTCCGGAGAATTCAATTTTGATCGTGAAGCAATGGGGATTTTTTTATTCAATAGGGGAAATCTTCATTATTCGGAATCAATAAAAACCTGAAAATCGAGTTTTCGGTTGTAAGGCTGGTTTCTTCGTTCCACGTCACATATAAGATTCAGAAGGATTTCCACTGTACTGAGGATGAGTGTGGAATTTTATGCGACCTGGGTACAAGCTTTGAAAAATGATTAAATATATGAAAACACTTTAAAAAATTGGTTATACCTCCAAACTTTTTATAGGTTCAATAGTTTAAAAGTAATAAAGAATTCTCGGTTGCCCGTGTTTTTCTTCATACTTTATCATCAGTACGTATTCTCGAATAGTTAAGAAATAATTCTAAATAGAAATTAAATATTAAAAAATTGTTTCATTAGTTTAAAACATTAAAAGGAACAATAGTTGTACCTATTTAGAAGATCGGCGGTGCAAAAAGGTACAACTTTTCAACAATGATAATTATTAAGTAGAAAATGATTTAAAAATATAAAAATAATTGATTTCTCTCTAGAATTGAGACTTCTGAAGCTAAAAATTTTTTTTCTTGAGCGTAAAGTTAAAAAACCTTAAAAAATACATACGTAAAAGTTGTACCGAATAGCCTCACTCTATTGTAGTGAAAATAACCAAATAACAAATATATCCGTGAATATAATTTTGAATATTTCTTATTCTTATGTTCGTTCGTATAAGTAAGTATAATAACCCTTTTTATACTTTTAACTATAAAATAATTTAATATTCGGTTACCTCCATTTGCCTCCATGGATCTTTTATTTTTCAGTCTCAACCCTTAATCAAAGCCTAATATCTTTGACAAATTATGGCACAGGTTAAGCACCCAATCTCGGATCACATTAATGTACTTCGGCAAACATTCAAACATATTCTCATCGCCGGTTTCAGGCTGATCCTGGTGAAACGAGAAATCAGAATAGAAAAAAATATATTAGAGATTAAAATAACATCAGAGACTTTAATTTATAATATGTAATTCATTTACAATTGTTAGTAGACAAAAGGTTTAAAATTGAGACAAAAAGAAACATGAGAAAGAAGAAAGAAAAAACTACATTATAAGAAAAATAAATGTGCAAAAAATCAAAGGTGGTTGAGGGAAAGAGTACATATGGTAAAAAAACATATAAAGGCAATCGTTATTAAGCTTACTGCATTTAGGGTAATAAATAAATAAGCATGAAATAAAATAAAAAATAAAATAATAAATATGATAAATAATATATAAAAATATTATAATAATTAGTGATGTGCAAAATGATTCCGGTCGGGTTGGCGATCGGGTCGGGTCTAATTGTCGGGTTTGTCAGATTAACACGATAAGTCGACCTGACCCGATAATCCTACAACCCGACCCAAAAGCCTGAAAACCCGAACCGACTCGAAAGTTCAATTTATAAATTTCCGGCAAGTTTCCAGAAATTTCTAGAAATTTTTTAACTGAACTTTCGAGTCAGATCGGGTTAACCCGGCAACCTGACCCGACTAGACCTGAAAAAACCCGATCCGACCCATCAGGTTAGGGTTTTTTCAAACTGCACACACCCCTAATAGTAATATATAATAAATAGAATAAAATTATATTTAAAAAATTACAGAAAGATGTGGATCAGATTCGCGAAGTTCTTGGGCAATTTCTTGTAAATCTTCCAGATTTAGTCCTAAACTTTGAACGCAGGTTTTGAACAAATCATTCTGGAAGCAGTCTTCTCTGTAAAGTTTAATAATTTTATAGTTATAGAATCCAATATTAAATACAGCGAAAAAAATCTGATGAATCTACTGATTTTGAGTTAAATTCAAGAGAAATCGTTACATTTGAATCGTGACCATTAAATCCGATTGATTTTTCTGATATTTTTCGTAAATCATACATAATTTTCCATTAAATCTAACAGATTTTCAGTAAAAATTGTAGAAAAACATATGCTGTCCCTTTTTTTGTAAATTTAAAAGAACTATTTTTCTCCGTGAATAAACTAAAATAATTGATATACAATTCCATTGAATTTTGAAAAGGAAATTCACCTGCAATTCTGATACAAACTTGATCCTGCGTTCTTCACGTAACAGTCTTCACAAATTTTATTCAGTTTTTCCAGTGAATTTGTGTTGCGTTTATCCGAGCAATTATTATCTGTGAAGTTGCTGGAAGAATCGAGATCACTTTTGTTGTCGCCATACGAATCTGTTTCTTCGTCTCCCAAGCTTGAAGATATCAAAAGAAACAGCATGGTCCAGACAAGAATTTGTGCCGAGAACATTGACTTTTTTTGATGATGCATTATCTGAAATGAAAAATAAAAACCGCTGCAAAGTAGTTACTAGTTTGGGTGTTTACATGTTGGAGTGAATCTTAATCGTATTCATTTCACGAACACTGTGCTTCCTCATAAAGGTTTTTTTTAACGATTAATAATAAGTCAATTGATTCGTCTCGTCAAAAGGAATAATTTTGGTTGTTATAATATTGATTTATTCCCAAAATTGAAAAACTTTTTCTGATATAAGCGTAAAAAAATTTATTTATTTTATTTATTATAAATATAGTTAGTAATAAAAGGTTTTAAATAGGTCAATCGATTCGTCTAGTCAAAAGAAATAAATTTGGTAATTATAATATTGCTATATTTTCAAGATTCAAAAACTTTCTCTGATACAAACGCAAAAATAATTTTAATTTTAAATATATTGTAAATATGGTTGATCATAAAAGGTTTTACAATAGGTCAATCGATTCGACTCGTCAAAATGAATAAATTTGGTTCTTATAATGTTGATATATTCTCAAAAATAAAAATAAAAATAAAATTAAAATTAAAATTAAAATTAAAATTAAATTCCATGTCAGGGATTATTATAAATATTGCAAAGTACATATGTAAATTGAAAGATAGCAGGTTAAAAGCAATTGATTTGCGGTCACCTGTTACGACTCACAGAAGGACAAAAAAAGCGTCTGTGGACAAATCAATTTTCAGACTAAACTACTCATCCGATTTGGACATTTAAAAAAAAAATTAAAGTGTATTAAATTCCGCATTGTTACAACGATGCGGAAGATATTTTTGAAAACTTTCTCAAAATTTTTTATTAAATAAACAAAATGAAAAAAAAATGTTTTGACTTTTCAAGATTTCCATTTAGTCAAAAAAAATTTTATTTTACCGAAAATGGTCCACGTCGAGGCAGAAACTCATTAAAAATTACGTCCAGTAGTATTAATTTAATAAAACAGAAATTAAAATTGTTATAAACAAATTAGCGAACAAAAGTTATATCTTCTTTATTTTCTACATTTAAATTCACTAAACCAATATTTTCAGGAGAAAATGGAAATAAAATTAACTTAAATTAGAAGATGTTAAACATCAATTGCTAATTGCTTATAACAATTTAATTAAAAAATACGAAATTAAGTCATTTTTAATTAGATAGATTTAGCTTTTTCAGCAGAATTAGCTATAAATATTTCATCAATGACCTTCTGCTGTGATAGTTAGCATTGCAACAACAATCGCGTATTATTTAAAGAAATTTAATAAACAAATTATTTGGCCATTTTTTAGTAGATAAGCTTCTGTTTTTAGCAGAATCATAACTAGTATGTTGCTAATGTGTCTTGCTGTTTTACTTTACACTTAGGCATCAATTGTTTATTTTTTAAACAAATTGATTTAACAAATTAGTTATTTGAACATTTTTCAATATAGAAATTTTGTTTTTCAGCAGAATCAACTAC
Organism: Euceroptres primus; assembly: GCA_037177015.1. NCBI lineage: Eukaryota > Metazoa > Arthropoda > Insecta > Hymenoptera > Figitidae > Euceroptres > Euceroptres primus. The sequence goes on from JBAGKK010483353.1 coordinate 23,785, forward strand.
AAACATCTCAGAGATAGTCTACTGCTATGATTATTTGCAGTTAAACAATAATTGTGCATTATTTGAACAAATTTAATAAACAAATGCATTGCTTGGCTGTTTTTCAATAAATTAGTTTCGTTTTTTAGCAGAATCTACTATAAATATTTCACCAATGGCCTTTTGCTATGATAATTTGCAGTTGGACAATATTGTATATTGTTTAAACAAATTTAATAACCAAAGATATTGTTTGACAATTTTTCAATAGATAAGATTCGTTTTTCCAGCAGAATCAATAACTAGCATGTTGCTAATGTGTCTTGCAGTTTTGCTTTACACTTAGGAATCAACCGTTTACTGTTTAAACAAATTAATTATTTGAGCATTTGTCAATATAGAAATTTTGTTGTTTTTTCAGCAGAATCAACTAAAAACATCTCAAAGATAGTCTATTGCTTTGATGATTCGTAGTTAAGCAATAATTTACATTATTTAAACAAATTTAATAAACAAATGAATTGCTGGGCTGTTTTTCAATAAATTAGTTTCGTTTTTTTAGCAAAATCAACTAAAAATATGTCACCAATGGCCTTTTCCAATGACAATTTGTAGTTAGACAATAATTTTATATTGTTTAAACAAATTTAATGAACACATGTATTGTTTGGCAATTTTTCAATAGATAAACACCTCGTTTTTTTCAACAATTATTGTTTAACTGCGAACCATCAGAAAAATAGACTATCTCTGAGATGTTTGTAGTTGATTCTGTTGAAAAAACAAAATTTCTATATTGAAAAATGCTCAAATAATTAATTTGTTAACTAAATTTCTTTAAACAATAAACAATTGATGCCCAAGTGTAAAGTAAAACAGCAAGACACATTGTCAACATACTAGTTATTGATTCTGCTGAAAAAACAAAGCTTATCTATTGAAAAATTGCCAAACAATATCTTTATTTATTAAATTTGATTAAATAATACACGATTGTTGTTGCAGTGCAAACTATCACAGCAGAAGGTCATTAGTGAAACATTTATAGCTAATTCTGCTGAAGAAGCTAAATCTATCTAATTAAAAATGCCTTAATTTCGTATTTGTTTATTAAATTGTTATAAACAATTATAAATTGAAAATTAACGTCTTCAAATTTTAAGTTAACATTAGTTTATTTCCATTTTTGCCTGAAAAATATTGGTTTAGTGCATTTGAATGTGGTAAATAAAGAAGACATAACTTTTGTTCGCAAATTTGTTTATCACAATTTAAATTTTTCTTTTATTAAATTAATACTGCTAGGTATCATTTTAAATGAATTTCTGCCTCGACGTGGACCATTTTCGGTAAAATAAAAAATTTTTTGACTAAATGGCAGTCTTAAAAAGTCAAAATATTCTTTTTTCATTTTGTTTATCAAATAAAAAATTTTTGAGAAAATTTTTCAGAAATGTCCTCCATTTTAACGATGCGGAAATTCGAAAGAAAAATGATAAAAAACCAAGACTTCTCTCGAAATGATGAAACTTACGTGTTCACTGCGTTAAAATACTTTTAAAACAAAGCATCCGGACAATGTAACGAAACCGAAACATTTGAAAAGAGAATATTTAAAAAATTTGATAAATTATCTTACAATTTATGGCTGTGAAGAACTTTAAAATTATTATTATTACGTGCTTGAATTTAAGTCACGTGTACCTTAAAGTGATAAATGGGAAACAATAAATTACGCAGTTTCAGTTGTTAGAGTTCGTCATTTTAAATTATATAATTAAAGATAATATGAATCTTTTTTTTCAAATATTCGACGAAGTGAATTGCTATTAAATAATAGCAATTATAATAGTTTTCTAAAATATGGCTAACAAAATATTTCATGGAAATATTTGAAAATTTTTATTATTAAATATAAAAATTTTAACATTAAATTAAATTTTACCAAAAACACTGTGTGTAAAAGGACTCCGCCGAGTACACGAGTTTAAGTAATATTAATATTTTATTTATTTAAATTAAAGGTATTCACAATTGTAAAGTACTATAATAGTAGAAAATTTTTTGATATCAGCATTTTAAAATACAAACATGTTCCAGTATGTAAAAAATTAATGATTGCATTAACTAATCAATTATTTTAATAAATTGAAATTTTTATTTTATACAGAGTGAAAAAAAATTTAAACACATTTGGCGGGCTCATCATTGTAACAATAAAACAGGTAACAATAAACAGAAATCAGTTTCATTATTTATGAAATGAAAATTTCAATTTAATTAATTAATTGATTAGTTAATGCAATCATTAATTTTTTACATACTAGAACATGTTTGTATTTTAAAATACTAATATCAAAAAATTTTTCTACTATTATAGCACTTTACAATTGTGATTACCTTTAATTTAAATAAATAAAATATTAATATTGCTTAAACTCGTGTACTCGGCGGAGTCTTTTTACACACAGTATTTTTACACATAGCGTTTTGGTAACATTTAATTTAATGTTAAAATTTTTATTTTTAATAATAAAAATTTTCAAATATTTCCATGAAATATTTTGTTAGCCATATTTTAAAAAATTATTATAATTGCTATTATTTAATAGCAATTCACTTCCTCGAATATTTGAAAAAAAAAGATTCATATTTTCCTTATTATAAAATACTGATATCAAAAAAATTTCTACTATTATAGAACTTGGCTTTATTTTGTTTATTCACAATTGCGATTACCTTTAACTTAAATAAATAAAATAATAATATTGCTTAAACTCGTGTACTTGGCGGAGTCTTTTTACACGTGTTTTTTTTTGTGAGATTTCATTTTCTTTTTTTATTAATAACATAATATGCACATATATTTACTATAATCAGACATACATATTTTAAAATTCAATTAAAAATTTAATAATTTTTTGAATAATGTTTTAACATTAATGGTAGGCAAGGACGCTTAGTTCTGTAATTATGTACTAAAGTGTAATTTAAAATCACAATTTTTTCATGTGTAATAATTATATTATAATGAGGAATTGCTTGAGCCATTCTTAGAATATTAAATTTTAGGACTTTATTATATTATAAGATAATATATTAGGATAAATATTGTATATAATTTGCATCAGCAAGTTAAAATAAATAAGTAATAAATAATATTGCTATATTCCCAAAATTAAAAAAAAAAGTTTCACTTATAAGAGCAATTCTCTCGAACCTTTGATTTTTGAGAATGAAAATAAATGTTAATAAAAAGGAAGGAATGTTCGTTATTTTTTGTACAGAACTTCTTGAATTCTTCAAAGCTAATAATTTGACTCTGAACATCGTTAAATTTCATGTTAGTAATTATTATAAATATTTCAAAATACATATGTAACTTTAAAGATAGTAAGTTAAAAACAATTGATTTGCGGTCACTTGTTGCGACTGTGAGAAACTGAATTTTGAATAAAAATATACTAAAATAATTTATTTTATTAAAACATGGTAGTATCTAATATAGAGCAAAAGGTGAAATTGTAGAACATTATGATAAATGGTAATTATTTCAAAATGTTTTAAAAGTATTTTTTAACACAAGACAGGCAGAATTATTATAATAATTAGTGCGTATATAAGAAAATATTTACCAGTAATTGAATCCAATTCAAAACAAAAATTATAAAAAACCAAGACTTCTCTCGAAATGGTCAAACTTGTTGTGTTCACTCCATTTAAATACTTTTAAAACAAAGCATCCGGCGGACAATGCAACGAAACCGAAATATTTGAAAAGAGAATATTTAAAAACTTTGATAAATTATCTTATAATTTTTGGCTGTGAAGAACTTTAAAATTATTATTATTACGTGCTTGAATTTAAGTCACTTGTATCTTAAAGTGATAAATGGGAAACAATAAATTACGCAGCTCCAGTTGTTAGAGTTCGTCATTTTAAATTATATAATTAAAGATAATATGAATCTTTTTTTCAAATATTCGAGAAAGTGAATTGCTATTAAATAATAGCAATTACAATAATTTTTATTATTAAATATAATAATTTTAACATCAAATTAAATTTTACCAAAAACACTGTGTGTAAAAAGACTCCGCCAAGTGCACGAGTTTAAGCAATATTAATATTTTATTTATTCAAATTAAAGATAATCACAATTGTAAAGTACTATAATAATAGAAAGTTTTTTTGATAACAGTATTTTCAAATACAAACATGTTCTAGCATGTAAAAACTTAATGACTGCATTAACTAATCAATTAATTTAATAAATTGAAAGAGTGAAAACGAGTGAAAAAAATTTAAACACATTTGGCGGGCTCATCATTGTAACAATAAAACAGGCCCGCCAAATGTATTTAAATTTTTTTTCTAATCTAATTTATGGCTGTGAAGAACTTTAAAATTATTATTATTATTACGTGCTTGAATTTTAGACACGTGTATCTTAAAGTGATAAATGGGAAACAATTGCGCAGTTCCAGTTGATAGAGTTCATCAGTTTAAGTTATGTACTTAAAGATAATATGAATTTCTTTTCAAATATTCAAGGAAGTGAATTGCTATCAAATAATATTTTTTTAAACATGGCTAACAAAATATTTCATGGAAATATTTGAAAACTCTTATTATTAAATATAAAAATTTTAACATTAAATTAAATTTCACCGTAGACACTGTGTGTAAAAGAACTCCATCAAATACACGAGTTTAAGGGTATTTGATACATAATGACGTCACGAATTACCAACTGATTTTTTATTAACATTCAGCGGGTTTATTCAAAGAGAAATGCAAACATAATGCTAAAATTTTAGGAAATAATAAAGAATATATATAGGTATCGATATCTGATACGTTTCAGTTTTTATTTCTAAAAAAAACTTTTTCAAAAATAATTTTTTTTTCAAAATAAAAATAAAACGCACCAGTCATCGATTCCTTGATATATTCCTTATTATTTCCTCAAATTTCAGCATTATATTTGCATTCCTCTTTTAAAAAATCCGCTGAATATAAATAAAAAATCTGTCGGCGATTCGAGACATCATTATGTATCAAATACCCTCAAGCAATAATAATATTTTATTTATTTCAGTTAAAGGTAATCACAATTGTGAAATAATAAAATAAAGCCAAGTACTATAATAGTAGAAATTTTTTTGATATCAGTATTTTAAAATAAAAGCATATTCTAGTATGTAAAAAATTAATGATTGCATTAACTAATACTTTAATTTAATAAATTAAAATTTCTATTTTATAAAGAGTGAAACTGATATGTTAAAGATTTTAAAAAATTTTAATTCAATAGACGGGCTCATCATTGTAACAATAAAACATGCGCGCCAAATGTATTTAAATTGTTTTCTAATCTCTAATGTATCAGTTTCACTCTTTATAAAATAAAAAATTCAATTTATTAAATTAATTGATTAGTTAATGCAATAATTAATCTGTTACATACTAGAACATGTTTATATTATAAAATACTGCTATCAAAAAATTTGTCTACTATTATAGCACTTGGCTTTATTTTGTTATTTCACAATTGTGATTACCTTTAACTTAAATAAATAAAATATTAATGTTGCTTAAACTCGTGTACTTGGTGGAGTCTTTTGCACAAAGTGTTTTTGGTGAGATATTATTTTCTTTTTTTAATAATAACATATGCACATATATTTATAATAATCAGACATATTTTAAAATTCAATTAAAAATTTAATAATTTTTGAAACAATGTTTCATATTAATGGTAAACATGGAAGCTTAATTCTGTAATTACATACTGAAGTGTAATTTAAAATCACAATTTTTTTCATGTATAATAATTATACTATATTGAGGAATTGCTTGAACCATTCTTAGAATATTAAATTTCGGACTTTACTATATTATAGGATAATATATTAAGATGTTTATTGTACATAAATTTGCGTCAGCAAATTAAAATAAACACCTTATAACCATAAAGGCCTCAAATTATTAATATAATAATAAATCAATATAATATTTATTTATTTTATATACGGGTATTATATATATATATATATATAATACCCATTTATGTATGGATATTATATAGAATTTTAGACATTTTTAAAAATAACGTTAAGATTTTTTCTTTTAATTATTTTTTATAACAATTCACTCAAAAAATTTATATATTTATTTATTTATTTAATTGAATTAAATTAAATTTTACTTTAAACAGGAATTAGTAAAAAGTGAATTAATAATTTACTTTAGTGAAAATTTCTACTAATTATTAGTTGTATTTCACCATTTTTTAAAGTAGTTTGCAACTTTTCACTAAAGTTTTAGTAAAAAATTAATAATAATTAGTAGAATTTTTACTAAAATAATTTAGAAACTCACTTTTCACTAATTTCATATTTAGGAAAAAAATATTAAAATATTTAAAAAATATCAGAACTCTTATTTAAAATATTAAAATATTTGAAATACTTGAAAACCATTGAATCAGTTTCTATATTTTTTTCTGAAAAAGGTTGCATCTCAGTAAAATTTATTAATCTAGAGAGAAATTTTTTTTAATTTTTCAAAATTTCAATGGTTTGAACTTGGGAATTGTTTATTGTTTCTTTATTATAATTCTAAAGTGGAAAATACAAAACAACGAACGTTGGAATCTTCCCGCCACAATCTCTTACTAGAGCCGCGCCCGCTGATTGGTCGAGGTAAACTGTATGTACCTTTCTTTCTTTCTTTCTTCTATTTCAGCCAATCATTTTTCGTCCCTCGTGGGCGGCCTCGTCACTTGTTGTTTGTCGTCTGCTGGCTGCAGTCAAAGCAAGTCAAAGCAAATAAAGGACTTTATGTTCATTATGATTGTTGATTGATAGTCCTCAATTTCCAAAGAGTTGTGAATAGTACTATAATACCTATGTGATCCTGATAATAATTTATAATGCACCAAAGATACAAAAGAGTGTATATATTATGTGATCAATAACCTAAAAAAATAGAGAGGTTAGAGGTTAACAATGAGAGGAATCATGAATATTATGAAGGCACTCGTAGGCTTTCTGTATGAATATGCCAGAGGTTTATCATTTACTATATCTGCCATCCTGGTGCTGTCTTACTGTTTGCATCCTGGAAGGTTTGCGTCACACTACAGTTTTATCCAAGCCAAAGATATCTATATCGAAATGGAAAAAGCCTTTCCCTCGCGTGACAATTCGTGTGCCATTGTTGTGACAGGTAGACAACCCTCTCAATTACTCTACCCTGAGGAACATCCACGAGAAGATCCTGTAGCTATGGCCAGGCGTTTGGGGATTTTACCTGGAGGTCAATGGAAACCATTAAACTGTCATCCTTTATTTAATGTAGCGATTATTCTACCTTATCGAAATCGACATTCTCAACTTTCCATCTTCATGAATTACATACATCCTTTTCTACAATCTCAGAATCTAGATTACAGGATATTTGTTATAGAGCAAAGTCCCATGAAGGAGTTTAATAGAGCAAAATTGTTCAATGTTGGCTATGCTGAGGCTACGAAAATCAACGACTTTCATTGCTTCATCTTCCAGGACATTGATCTGATTCCACAAAATCCAGACAATATTTATGCTTGTACTAAAATGCCAAGACACATGAGCTCCAGCGTTAATACTTTTAGATATAATCTACCATATACTGGATTATTTGGTGGTGCAATTGCTCTGACTAAAAAGCAGTTTGAGAAAGTCAATGGATTTTCGAATGTTTTCTACGGTTGGGGTGGAGAAGATGATGATTTCTATGGGAGACTGCAAAGTAGAGGTCTTAAGGTTTGTTCAATTTCTATACTTTTAATTTTTAAGGAAATAATTAATTTGACCTGGAAAAAATCAATTTTATTTAGGTTACAAGATTTGGACCGGATGTAGCTCAATATTACATGCTTACTCACAAAAAAGAATCCCCAAGCAACGCACGTTTCGCAAATCTTCAAAATGGAGTCCGCAGATTTGACACAGATGGGCTCAATAATCTTGAATACAAAGTTTTAGATCATCAACTGCGACCTCTGTACTCGTGGATATTAGCTGATGTTTAAAGGTAGACTAAAAATTTCACTGGAAATTCGTAAATGTTACTTCGAAAGTTTCCAACATTATTTGTAAATATTAAGAATAATTCAAAACTATTTGTATTTAGCGATGGGCAGAGCTTGAGATGCATATTTTATAAATATGTTCTTTTTATATGAAATTTTCTTGTACATATCAATATCATAAGGTACAAATTTATTCTTGTTATACCTTGATTAAAAGCGTTTTTTTTTATAGTCTATAGAGTTTGCTAGATTACTCAACAATTTTTCTTGATCGACTGTGTAAATTTAGTAAAAGTAATTACATTTATTTGAAATATTAGTTACACTCATAAGTTTCTAGTAATCAACATTTCATGTTGATTCTTCTGTACTCAGTAAGGTAATTTAAATATTAAAAATTTTGTAAAGGAAAAAACTTGCCCATCACTGAATAGGAGTGCGATTATTATTTATGAGTGGTTACCAAAGTATTTAGTATTTTAGAAATAAATTTTCCTATTGTGTGAGGAAATTGATTTGCATTTAATACACTGATCTCAATTGCTATAAATAATCTTCAATAGATTGTTAATGATTATTATTAAGAACCAGTTAGTGTACTTTTGAAATTATTCAAATATGAAAATAATGTTCTCTTGTACTCATTAGGAAGATTTTCTATACAAGATTACTAGATTTTTTATAGCTTTGCAAGAGCTTTACGTACAATTTTTTAAAATGAATTTAGAACATTTTATACATGATTAACTTGAAATTGATTTAAAACTTTTAAAATCTTTCATACTTTTTAATAATTTATAGTCTGGAAGGTTAACGCTTTTAAATCAATACACACTCATCGCGCGTAATAAGGCCGGTCGTAATAGGGCCGGCTTCAAGGTTCTTCACGCTTGAGCTTGACTGCTTCTGTCTCCCCCCCCCCCCCCCCCTAAGTGTCCCGCGACAGCGGCATTGCTCGGGCAGTCAGGGCCGCCAGAAGATGTTTACATCGCGATCAAGGTTGGGAACGCATAATACGACACGTAATATACGTGGTTTTTTACTACGTATATTACGTCCCTAATTTTCTATGCGACTACGACGTATATTAGGTCTCATAAAAGCGTACAGGACGCATGCGCCATGCAACGTTTTCACATAACCTAACTTTAATTTTATTATAATAACAATAACATGTTTTCAAAAGAAACTGTTAATTTAAAAAAAGTATCTTAGTGGCAAAAGAAGATAATTGGTTTAAATTTGTTATCTTATTTACTTTATGTGCTTCATTTTTTACGTAGATCAGGATTTACCCACTTACAAAGTTTACATCAAATCAGGAAAAATCATTTTGTAGTTTGATATTAATTATTTTTACATTTTTAAAGGCATAAGTTTTACTTTTATTCAGTTTTAACTGCAAGAAATGCAGTCAAAAGAACAAATCTGTTGAAAAAATGAGGTTATAGTTCAACGTCAACAGTTCCGCCATCTTGGAAACGTAACATACTGAGTTTTCTACTGTCTTCAACGTATATTACGTCAAAAACGTATTATACGTCGAAAACGTCGATTTACGCCTAACTGCGCGCAACCCTGATCGCGACTCTGCGCATTTACTTTTGTACGTTCAGAGACTATATAGGCGGTCCTGAGTGTTGAGATAAGAGTGCTCGCTCGTCTCTTTAAATCCGGTTAAAACTGGATTTTAATTGTACTCATTATAGTGCCGTCTACCCCGGAGGCCGGCCTTAATACGAGCGATGAGTGTATTTTAGAATGCTTTTCACGTTCCGAATATTAGAAATATTTAAATAAGAACACTTTAGTTTAATAAATTTTCGGATAAATGATATTAAAAAGTGATTTGATGAAATCTTGTATCTACCAAAGACATCCAATTACAAACATGATATTGGAGTATTTTGTAAAAATATTCGAAATTTATTTATATCTTGTGTATTATTAGTCTTGATCAGGGTTGTGTAAGTAAAATGCCCGAGGTAAATTACATGGTTTTTTACAGTAATTTACCAGGTATTTTACGTCCTTAGTTTATTAGATGATGTAAATTACCTCGAACATAACCTAACTTTCGAAAACAAATTGTGACGCCATTCCCCGTCGGTAAAATCACTTGCCAACAGAGTATTATCCTTCGAAAGTAAACAAACTTTGATAGAACAAACAATTTCATAAACGTGACTCATAAATATATTAATTACACATATTATTAATATATGCTAGCACAAAATATTGTTTAGTCTAGTAAGAAAATAACGTGGATAAAATTGATAAAAGGTACTAAAGTGAGGTTATGTGTTAAAAACAGACAACCGCCATCTTTGGCATGTAATTTACTAGTTTTCTACGTAAATTACTTCATTTAGGTAATTTACGTAGAAAACCTCGAGTGACGCGTCACTTCGCAACCCTGGCCTTGATAGTTATCATTTGCAAATTAGAAATATTGGATAAAACCGAATTATAGAGAGGATTACAAATACTCGATTTTCAAGTAGACATTGAATTTAACTTGAAGTAGAAACTGAAGGCTTGAATTTCAAAGGCTTGTTATTATTTTCCATAGGTATATAAGGTGCGCATTATAGATGTATTGTCGACCGAAAAAAATAACATTCGATTGGTACACTAACTCTACACCAAAGGAAATTATTTATTTTTTGTTATAAACTAAATTAGTATTTGTCATTGATTAAAGTAGACATTTTTTAAATTCAATGATTAAACTCTTCTCAGTACAAATTTGTCACTGGTGGTGAATTAAGGAGGAATCGGGCAGGCATAAGGAAATCACAGAAAATTTTGAAAATTTCAAGAATGACGTCTTTTAATTTATTAAAGGAGCACACAAAATTTCAGAATTTTTTACTAAATAGTTTAGAAATTGATAATTTATTAATTCAACACGGGCTCTTATGGAGAAACAGTGTCTACTAATCTTGATAATTGAAAAACTAATAGAATGAAGTCACAGAAGTTTTTGAAAAAAATATATTATCGAGATAAAGAATTAAACTATAGGTTTTGATGAATTCCGCGTACACTTTCTAGCTAATTATGGAGGAATCAATTAATTTAATGAAGAAAAAGTATGTTTTTGTGAAGTACGGAGAGAAAACGTGGCAACACTGTAAAGAAAGTAGTTATTTTCTGTCGGTAAATGTAGGCAGAACCTGCAATACCGTTGTGTCTCAGCCAATCACAGCATATTCAGCTGCTCGACACTGCTACCAACGCTTGAAAAAAAAATAAGAACCAGGTTGCGGTGTTGCTGCGATAATTAGCCAATTTTAAAATTGAGAAATTGAATTATTATCACTAATAAAATTTAAATTATGAAATAATTTAATATATAGCTGCTTCTTAAATGGTTTGGGATTATATTTTCTCTACATTAACACATAAATCGCAATTTACATTTTAGTGGCTTCTTTCGCGTTAGGTTAAGTAGTCGTACACTCAATGTCAAAAAGTTTGAATTTTGTTACCGAGAAACGTCATGCTTTACGATAAATATTATTTTAATTGATAAATCATTAATCATCAATAAATCATTCTTTTATAGTACCAATTACTTATTAAACTTGCAATTTTTCAAGTTAATATACTCTACGTTATCTACATTAGTAAATATGGATTTCTACTAAACGAAATTAACTTTTTGCCCGATTCGATGTCCAATTCCTCCTTAATTGATCAAAAATGATATTTTTTCTCAGTACAGTACACTCTCTTTATCTACCCTCCTGATGAGGCTGTAGGTAATTCCAAGAATCGGGTACTTACGAAATGCCTCCACTCCTATATTGTAGATGACGCGCGAGGGACATGCTCGGAGACTCACGGAGCACAGTAGGGCAAAAAAGGTGGCTCTGAACAAATCAGTCTACAGGCCCCAATTTTAACCCAATTGTAATGTTTTTTTTTTTAATCAAAGCTAATAAAATTCCCCATAGATCGGTCGAGGCTGATTTTTGAAAAAGACTTTTTAAAATTTTTTATATAAGAAAAAGAAAATAGAAAAAAAATTTATTGGCAGAACACTATTTTGTCAAAAAAATTTTATTGCCGCTCTAATAGCCAGAATTAGTGAAACAACTCTCTAGAAATAACCTCCAGCGGTATTAGTTGATTAGACAATATTTTTATATTATTATAAACAATTTAGTTAATAAATGTGTTTTGTGCAGAATTAGCTTCTTTTTGTTGCTTGAAACTGATATTTTTTGCAAGAAATGTGTGTAAAATTAAGTTTAATTAGAAACTAAACAAAAGCAAATAATATCTAGTCATTGTTTAAACAAATGTTATAAACTAATTCACATTTCGGCTATTTAATAAATATGCGTTTAAAATGCAGGTGAGATTGCAAATATCTTGTCAATGGTATTTTACAGTGTCAACTTGATATTGCACAACAACTTTCAATTACTTAAACAATTTTAATTAACAAATGCATAACTTTACCAGTCTTCACTTCAGAGATTTCGTTTTTGGCCTAAAATAAACTAATATAATTTTGCTTCTATCCTAATACTGTGGAAAATCTCCGTTGCACAGCTGTTTTTTATTATTTAAACAATTTTAATTAGCAAGTACATAACTTTGGCAGTTTTTACTACAAAGATTTGGATTTTTTCGTAAAACCAAGTGATATTCTTTGACCTTTGACTCAATATTGTGGCAAATCTCCATTATACAGCTGTTGTTTATTATTTAAACAATTTGAATTGACAAATGCATAAATTTCTTTGTTTTGAATACGAAGATTTGGGGTTTTTAGTGGATTCAACTACAAATATTGAGTAGAAGGTATGTATTTTTATTATACTCTCTCCCTTTTACGGGTTTGAGAGTCTCCAAAAATCCGTTACAAACTTATACCTCCTCTCTTTA
>JBAGKK010483354.1:0-16703 GCA_037177015.1 Euceroptres primus
GTCTCTGAACGTACAAAAGTAAATGCGCAGAGAGTCGTGATGTAAACAACGTCTGGCGGCCCTGGGTGCCCGAGAGATGTAGGCCGGTTAAGGGACGCTCGGGGGGGGGGGAGGGGGGCGGAATCAGTGAAGCGTGAACGACCATGAAGCTGGTCCCATTGTCAACGGTCCTTTTATCAAAGATCAGTGTATGAAAAAAACATGTTTTTTTGGAATTTTGTCCTAGACACACATTTTGGAAAAATCTGAAATCTCTTCAGTTTGAACTAAAGAAACATGTTATTTTGCTTTTTTGTAAAAAAATTGTCGGAAAATTTTTTGTATAAAGAAGTTTTAAAAAAAGGCAAAATTCACGATTTTTGAGCGTTTTAAACACCGCGAAAATATTTTGTTTACAAAAAAGGAAAATAACAACTGGTTTCTTTGGTTTAAGCTGAAGAAATTTCAGGTTCGACATATTCAACTTTTTCTAAAATGTGTGCCTACGACAAAATCAAAAAAAGAACATGTTTTGTGCACATGTTTAAAAAATCTTAAATTGAGCAAAATTTTTTTTCATTTCTAATTTTTTGCTATCGTTCTTTAACAAAAACTGTGCATATAAAAAAATCGCCATAATTTTTGAACCAATAGGAAATTTTTTTGAATTTTCAAATGAAAAAAGAGAACAGAAGATATCAACCGATTTCAAAAAATTTTCTTTTTACTTTTTTCGGTTGCCAACCCACATATTTTTTTGCCTAAACTCAAACGATTCGATTAATTTTTGCATTTTCACTCCACCCTATTGGTCAGGGTTAGGAAGGTTCTTGAAAAAAATAAATAATTATAATTCTAAAATATATTAGTAATGTTATTTTAACACATATTCTAGGAGAAAAATTTTCACTTTATCAGGAAAAAAATTTTAAATATAAAATATGTCATTTTTAATAACAATTATTGCAGATAAACGTTTTATGCAGTTTTTTACGTTTGCGCCCTTTAAAAATGATCGGATTTTATTCAATGAGGGCTCATTTTGTTCATTTAACAATTTTCGAAGCCTTCACCGACTTAGATTTTTAAATTAATTTTCCATTTTTTATCTATTGAATGGAAACGTAAATAAATAAAAACATTTTTCATTTTTAAACTACAGTTATTTAACTGTAGTTTAAAAATGAAAAATTAATAAAAAAATCTAGGATGGTGAATGCTTTGATAATTTTTAAATGAACAAAATGAGTCAGTCCTCAAAGATCAAAACTGCATAAAACTTTGACCTACAATAATTGTTATTAAAAATGACATTTATACCACTCTAACCTCAAAATCTCAACTTTGACATGATTTTTTGGCTCTCGTGGTATAAAGTACTGTTCGATACTTGTGTGAAAGGTGATTTTTAGCGCACTTGACTTTTCTCACTCGCTTCGCTCGTGCAAAAAACGTCTCGTGCGCTAAATAATCACCTCTCACACACGTATCGAGATGTACTATTTTTACGTTTTTAATTTTTTTCTGCTGAAGTGAACACGAGGGGTTAACCACTATTGAATTCAGATGTACACTTGTTCCTGAATTCTTTTGAATTCACATTGTATTATTTGAGTTCTTTTGAATTCATTTTGAATTTTTGAATATTTTTTAAAATTTACCTTGTATTCTTATTTTGCATTCTTCGAATTATTCTGAATTCACCTTGAATGTTTTGAATTCTTCTGAATTCACCTTGAATTCTTTGAATTCTTCTGAATTCACCTTAAATTGATGAGTTCTTCTGAATTCACCTTAAATTGATGAATTCTTCTGAATTTACCTTGAATTCTTCTGAATTCTTTAAATTCTTCTGAATTCTTTAAATTCTGTTGAATTCTTTCAATTATTGAATTCAGGTGTACATCCAAATTGCTAGTGGTTAACCCCTCACTGAAAAAAAAATTAGCTTGATTTCGTCTTCTAAGAAAATATAACTATGTTACCCAAATATATAACTGTTTAGCTAAATTTCGCCATCTAAAAATTTTGTAGTTATATATTTGGGTGACACAGCTATATTTTCTTAGAAAACGAAATCCAGCTATACGTTTAGCTGGAACGACTAAACCATTTTTTTCAGTGCTCGAGCGAATATTTTTTTCTTATTGGTAGAATGTGTATTAAGTAACATTACTAATGTATTTTAAAATGATAATTAATTTTTTTTTCAAGAACCTTTCTAGCCCTAGTTAACTTCCTTAAATCCCTCATTTGTTGTCTCCTACATCAGAGTTACATTCCGCTGAAGGTCACGGAAAAATCTTACGATTTCGCTTAAATGGAGGTCTCTTTTAAATTATATTGAAGGAAGCGTATAAAAGATTTAAACAGAGAATATTGTATGAGGACGTGACCGCATTGACACGAACCTGTGTGAACCGAGCGCGCAAGGAATTTTTGAAATACTTTATAATATATGTATACCTTTGTATTTTATAATGTGGTCCTCACGCTCTGGAGAAAGGAGTGGGATACAGTTGAGAAGGAAGTATCCTGGAAGAAGGGAAGATTATTATCAAGACATAAAGAATAAGAGAGGGGAGAACCCAATGTAATTATATTTGCATTTCAAAATGGAATAGATAATAATAATCTCAGTCTCAACGTGTTTCAAAAACAGTGAATGAAGGCTCTCATCCAGACGCGCTTGACATTTAGATTTAGAGGCCATATATAATCAGCGGAGATGTCTGTCATTGGTCAAAAACTTTATTTCTTGTTTGTCATTTCGCATTTTTATATACAAATGCGTGTGATGGACTTTACTTGGCGCGAACTCGCACTTGAGACGGCGGCAGGAGGAAGAGTTAGAGAAAGAGAGTCGGAAAGAGTAAAAAAGAGAGAGAAAATGAGTGAAAAGAGGGAGGGGCGAGGGAGCAGAAGGGGTGGGAAAAGAAGGTGACGGACTATGGAGAAGCGCGAGGGGAGCGAAGTGAAGCCAAGTGAAGTGAAGTGGGGCCACGGGACGGACGCTGTGGCATTGACCCCGTAATCGTAAATGCGAACAGCTCACGCTAAAGTAAATGTTTCCCATCGGATACTGTTCAGTCGACCCTCGATCGGTTGATAGGTGGGCGAACTTGGGGTGGACACCGACTTGGAAATATTTTACTGATTACAAACTTTTCCAGCAGCTTATTAACCTTGTGATTAGAAAATATACACCTGAAGGAATATTAGGACCAATCTGCAAGGTTTTGAAATTAAAATTGCATCAAGTTTGTAGCTAAAGCCAAAGGAGTAAGTTTAACATCCCTTAAATCGAATCGACCTTGAATCGAGAACATTGATCAAAAAGCTTTCATATTCATCGTTAAAGATTTCAGTTATTCTTTTTCCATTTCCACAAATTAGTAAAAGAATTATTGTCAGTTCCTGCAAGGTTGGTTCTACAGTTCAGGGAAAGGCTGTGACTGTATATATGTATAGTTATTACCGAAGCAGGTCTTTCACTTGTTCTTATAGGGTAAGAGAACATGGAATAACTATATAGTTTCAGTATTGCTTTACTTGCACCTCGTTAAATCTGTATCTGTTTGAAATCTAAAATAAAGGTTGACAAGTGAAAGTAAAAAAAAAAAGAAGTTTTCCAGAAGGAAGTTGTTTCTTGAAGTGACACCGTAATAATGTTTTCACTATGCCTATTGATTTCTCTACAATGCCTTCTTCATAGATACATAATATTTGTGTTTTGTGTCTCTCGGCGTTAGATATATTATTCTCAATGATTTAAATTTAAAACCGTGATTTCAAACAATAGCATGCGTAAAAAGATTCAGAAGAGAGATTTTCCTGTAGCTGTTGTATATATTAACATAACAGGAACGTTTAATAAGGAAAATGAGTTTCCTAGTTCATGAATTAACACATTCAGTGATAATATTTATATAAGTTTTATACTGCTGATAGAGTAGTAGGTACGGGTATTAAGAAGAGGAATAAATTTTCTGGTAAACGGTACCGATTTGTTCTACTTATTCATAGTAAACTGTATAAACTCCTTTCATAAACCGACTAACCGACAATATATAAGAAAAAATGAAAAATAACTTGTACACAGATAAAAGAAATTCTACTTCTTAAAAACGAATTTGTGTAATGAACAAACTTTACACAAAAAGGTCAGCACAAAATGTCAACTTCCTAAAACCAAATTTTTGGTTCATTAGAGACAACACAGTAAAAAAGAATACTTAAAATTGTTACACCTTAAAATGGTTTGGATTAAATTCAATAAAATTTGTCTGCATTAAGCAAATTTGATTCTGAATTTAAAACTCAATTCTAAAGTTCAGGTAACGTAGTATTAAATTTAGACCAATATTGCTTAAATTAAGACAAAATTTTACTGAATTTAATCTAAACCATTTTAAGGTGTAACGATTTTAAGTATTCTTTTTTACTGTGAAATATATGACCATGAAAATTATTACTAAAGGGTTCCAACATGTTTGACTTTCTCATCAGGAAAAATTTGTATAAATCTAAGGGTTGATATTTTAAAAACATTATATTAATTATATAAAACTCTGAATTCAAGAATTCTAACAGTCTCAAAAATATTAAGAATAAATTGAACAACAAGACATCCATGGCTTTGGTATGCTCTTTGTGTAGCATGTAGAAGTAGTCAGTAAAAGTAAAAACGATTCGTTGGAAGTATTCTGAATCCAAGAATTTATAAGGGTTAAAAGGTGAGCCGGTGAGCGAGTTGGAACTTGGAAGCTCACCGTGAAGAGCGACGAGATCGTGTTGCGTTCATTCATAGGAATTTTACAGATCGTTCGACCTGTCAGGTAGGTCTGGGCAGCCTTTGTCAGAAAAGTAAAACAGCTGCTTTAAGATTTGTCTTCCAAGACACCGAGCCGGCGAGAACAGGACAACTTAAATACCTGCGAGTGGAACGTGCGGTGAGCTCTTTGGGACTCGATCATGTTGCGACGAGTTCAAGATGTCGAGCCTATATCTTTGGTTCAATACATCTCGCACCATCTTTTTCTCTATCCTGAAAAGTAAAAAGGAATACCTAAAATTGTTGCACCTTAAGATGGTTTGGATTAAATTCAGTAAAATTGCTCTAGATTTAAGCAAAATTGATTTGATTTTATGTAAAATTTGCATTTAAGACTCAAATCTGAAATTCAGATAACGTGATATTAAATTTAGAGCAATATTGGTCAAATAAAGACAAATTTTACTGAATTTAATCCAAACCATTTTAAGATGTAACAATGTTAAGTATTACCTTTTACTGTGTGTACAGGGATCACAGTCAGTCCCCTATTTCCCTTTTTTCTCCCTAATTTTCTCAAAATCCCCTAAAATCCCTAAAGTTGAGATTTTTACCCTTTTTTCGAAGTTTTTTCAAGAATGATCATGAGGGTCGTTGCCAAAAAGATGTGAAATTTGAACTATCTATTTTTTGAAAAAACAAACTTCTCAGAACTAGCTAAGGAATTTTTTCCATTATTTCTAATCCGAAATTGGAAGAAAATACAAATTTAGGAGTTCAAGAATCATTTTTGTAATGAAGATAAAATAATTTTTATTGAATGTATTCAATATTCAATAAACGCAGAAAAAAATTCACAATTATTTTAAAAATATGTAGAGATAAAAAATTTTAAAATTACTGTAAACATTTCCTTTTTTTTCGCGCTCTATTTGACTGTGCCTGTTTCGATTGCATTTTTATTTTATTAACATTGTTTAAAAATGGGTTACCGAATGGACATTTTATTATAAATCGTACGGTGTACAATTTGTTGACATGTTATTAAGTTGCTAATAATGAACATGCTTATGTTTACATGAGCACTTGCGTAGAGTGATGCATTTCAAGGCAAATTCGAGATTTCCTCGAAAAATAGCCAGATGAGTTCAAAATTGAACGGAGACCGAGAATCTCGAAGAAAAAGTTTCGAGAATCTCGACTCGAGATCTCGAATTTTCAAGAATCTTAACTTGAGATCTCGAATTTTTTTATTTGAGATTCGCGATCTTCATTCAAATGTGATCTCATCTGATCATGTTTCGAGCAAATCTCGAATTTTTCTCGAAAAGTCTCGAAATGCATCACTAAAATTGCGTAAGATTAAAAGTAATGAGTTTTTGATTTATTTTTTTGAAGTGATTTTTTTCGAGATCTAACCTATACTGAGAAAAAAATACTTTTGAATCTAAAGCATAAGCTACTGCCAAAAGCAGATGCTATAGATTTCAAATAATATGCTTTGGAATTCATAGCATCGCTGTTGAATCAAAATTTACTATTTTTCAATCAAAGCTTGCCATTTTTGAATCGACAGTGATTCTGTAAATTCTATAGTATTTTATTTTAAATCAATAGCATCTGCTTTTGGTAGAACGCAACATTATATGCTATAGATTCAAAAGTATTTTTTTTCTCAGTGTAAAATACATATAAGGGTTATCGAGTGGATATGAAACTTCAAGGACAGGCTTCTAAAAATGTATAAATACCTTCAAATCTAAAATGTTTATCTCTATTCATAATTTTTAGATTCTTTAACTCAATACAAAAGACTCAAATGAGTATCAATCATTTATAAAATTTTGTTGTCATTATTTCTCAATTTTATTTTGTGAATCTGTATTTGGGGACAGGTTACTGAGTGAACATTTTGATTATATTTTAATTTCCTATTTCTAAACAAAGGCACCTAAAATTTTGAAACTTTACCAAAAACTACTTCGATGTAAGTACGTTACCCCCGTGGTATTCAAAAAAATATATTAAATAATAGAAAGGTATAAAACTGTTGGGACTTGAATTTCGAAACTTTTTGACAATGGCCCATATATAGAAATTTATTACATTCAAAAATTGCGATTGCTGTCAACTATCATTAGTTTATTTTTTTATCACTTAAAAATAAAGTTTTGAATATTGTTTAAAATTGTTTATCCGTGTTTAAAAAACTTTTAATTTACTTTATTTGCAATATTCTATTCATTATTTCTATTCTATTCAACTCATTATTTCGCCAATTTAAAATACGTCTCAACTACTTTTTTTAAAGTTAAACAATATATTCGTTTTTTTGCTGTGACCATGGAATTTTCAAATCCATTATTAAAAAACTATATTTGATTCTTTTTCCAATTAGGAAAAAATGTCTCACAGTTAATTAAGATATTTTTTCTTCTGTACTCTATCTTGTTAAACCTCAACGAAGCTTAACACCTGTAAATAAGACATGTAATTTTATTTGTTAATAAAATTTGAGATTTTTTATAGAAACATTCCAGTTCGACACCTCCACTGCAGAGGGCTTCAAATTCTTTTCGCTCCGTATACCGCGCCAAGTCCTGTGTATAAGCATAGGAGTTAGAGCTGTATACGGAGCGAAAAGAACTTAGAGCCTTCTGCAGTGGAGGTGTCGATTTACTAATATTTATTCACTGCCTTGGTATTTTTAATTTAAAAAATTCCCCCTTTTCTTATCAAAAATCAACTCTTTCCGAAAATATATCCCCCTATTTCCCCTAAAATTGAACTACTCAACCGCTGTGATTCTTGACAGTGTAGTATGTCGTAGTCAATTTAATTAGCTGCTTTCCAAACATGTAACGGTATGTAATTGTTGTAAAGCATGCGTTTAAAGTCAAATATTTACTCTCATGTTAGATGCCTTTCACTATAAAAATTTATCGAAATCCACCTTATTCTGAATTAATTATATGAATAAATATAATATGTTTTTTTGAAATCTACTGAATGGTTGAAAAATAAATAACACATTCTTAAATCAGACGAAAAAGCCTACAAGATATAAACAACTTTGACCTACACAAGTAAATTTTGATATATTGGTTTGTTTAAGTGCCAGTAATTCTCAGTTATATGTACGGTGCGATTCAATGGAAATCATTCAACACTTGAAGAAATAAAGAGGTCATCTCGCACCCTCCTACCGATCTCCCGCTGTATACGATTTTCACTTATTTGTGCTTCAAGTAATTTTCTGGGTCATGATTACAGATTCATACCTTTTTCAGTTTGTATGTAGTCCATATAATAAATTCTCTTTGTACTAAAAATTACAGGGAAATAACAAGTTATGAGTATCCTATTCTCACAAGCAGGATCTGTTTTGCACCTGCTCGTGTGGCATTTAACACATGTAGAGTTTACAAAATACTACCATCTAGTCCTTTTCATTTAGAAAAGAAATAGAAATTAGTAAATCGACCACTTTTAGAGAAAATTGCTAATTATCTGGTGCATCTCGAAATTTTACAGCCTTTTTAAGAGTTCTGCCACTTTGCCTTACTACATAAATGAAGACTTCAGATTAGTTGTCTGAAAAGCTTTATGATTCAAATTATTTTAAAGATACGTCTGAGACACGCTTTTCGACTATGTATTATAGGTTCCTGAAATATTCTCTGGTCTATTTTCTAATCTATTGGATTCTTAGGTGAACTGTGCTATATTAGTTATCATTGCCGCCGACAGTGGTAAGATCGTAAATTCTGACGAGGTCGATGCGATGGTGGCCCACGGAACGATTTCTATGGATGGTATAATAATATAGTGGAGTAGAGTATGGA
Organism: Euceroptres primus; assembly: GCA_037177015.1. NCBI lineage: Eukaryota > Metazoa > Arthropoda > Insecta > Hymenoptera > Figitidae > Euceroptres > Euceroptres primus. The sequence continues at coordinate 8,599 of JBAGKK010483354.1, forward strand.
TTTAAATGGCGCCGCGTATCCCAGTGTGGACTAACTCCTTGAAGAAGCTTACTCATACAGTGACGCAGTCGTATAACGACTATAACGTATATCGTATAAGTATGAACCGAGTGTCCAAGTTTGCCGTAGTGTCTATGTATGCAACAGTCTGAATCTGTAGTTTGACCCCGGTGTGTACTTGCACGTAGGTGTGAGAGCCGTGTAGGTGGCTGGTAGGAGGAAAGTTGATGCGAGTGGAGTGATGATATGGTTGCGGAGGGAGGTGAGGACCCATAGTCGGTGATGTGGTCAGTACTGTCATACTTACTTCTGCGCCCAGGACTATGTGCTCTGAAATGTGCGTCAACGGATTTCACATGCGGAGAAAATAGTTCTCATTTTTCTGAAACAATGCTAAAGTAAACAAGAACAAATTTCTTGGTTCAGAAACCAAAATTGATTAGAAACACAGTAAAACGATGATCAACAATTTAAGTAATGAATTCAAACTCAAATTGACACAATGAGTTGCAACAAAAATGAGTCTTAGAAACAGATGAAATCACTATGAAAAATTCAATTGTTCTAAATTATTTAAAATGAGATACAGGTCGGATACAGGGCATTTCCTTGAAAGTGTTCGTGCGTCACGATTCTTTAATGAATGTAAAAAAAAAACGCATTATGGTTAGAACTGGAATTTTTTCATATTATTCTTATTAATAGTTACCACAAGCTTCCGGAACCTCAACTTTTTTTAGTTTAAACGAATAATGAGGTTTTTAATATTAATTAACGTGATGTAACGAACAACACACGTTTTGTCCGTTTTTTCATGGAAATGCCCTACAACAAAATTCACACCAATGGTTTTCTATGAACACAGGAAACATTAGAAATTTGTTTAAGGGGTCTGACCTCCCAGACCGCTCAAAAAATAGGCTTATTTTTAAAAAATTGTAAGCTCGAAAATATGAGATTGAATTTATTAATTTTTAGAAACATGGTCAGGGTGTCTAGCGGGCCGGGAAATCGGGAAAAACCCGGGAATGTTATTTTACCGGAAAAAAACTGGAAAAAATCCGGGAATTTTATTTTACCGGAAAAAAACTGGGAAAAAAACCGGGAATTTTATTTCACCAGAAAAAAACTGGGAAAAAACCCGAGAATTTTATTTTACCGGGAAAAATCCGGAAATTTTATTTAGGATCGGGATTATACTTATATTTTATTTTTTTATTCTTCAGATTTTAATAGCAATTAAGCAACTACTTGTGATTCTGACTGCATCATTTAAAAAATATTTATGTTGCGTGTTACGAAAGTTTTAAAATATGTAATTTCGATTAATATTTTTCTCTTTAAAGATAAGTTTGGCACGTGTAAAAAAAAATAATTTTCTTTAAGATATAAATTTTGTGTACGTATATTATGTTAAAATTCCCATTTCTATGTATACGTTCACTTTAAAAAATCACAAGACATTTTGAACTTGATCGGGGGGAAAAAAATTGACCGGAAAAAACCCGGGAATTTTAAATGGCCTGATCGCTAGACATCCTACTGGTATTTCATGGTTTCATGAACGTCTTTTATAAATTTTATTTTAAAATCTCAAAAAATGGCGGCGCTGCAACTGTTGCCGTGCAGGTCCTTCGCCGAAACGTGCGTAGCTGGCTGCAGATGAATCTCAGGAACGGCTACTCAAAAAAAAAAATCAAGTTATTAAAGAGTGTGACTAAAGCGTAATGTAGGGATTTTTTTTATTATTAGGGAAATTTTGGTGAATCGAAGAAAAAAAATCGTATTTTTCACGGAAGAAAAAATTAATAAAAAAATAATTAATCAACTTATCCCAAAAATCATACGCTAGGTTTTAGATAATCAATCTAAGAGTATTGTGTCCAAATTGCAAGTCAATCCTACCGGTAGTTCTCGAGATTTACATACAGCCAGCTACGTAGGATTTGGCCGAGGACCTCCACGGCAACAGGTGCAACGCCTCCATTTTTTAAGATTTTTAAATAAAATTTATAAGAGACTAAAAATTAATAAATTCAATCTCATATTTTCTAGTTTACAGATTTTTTTAGAATAAGCTTATTTTTCGAGCGGTCTGGGTTAACTCCCTTAAGAGTTTTAGTATTAAGGGCATGTACCAAAGTGACCAAGATTTCGGCCCTTAAAAAAAAACCAACAAAAAACAATGTTGGGTCGTCTTGTTTTAATCGTAACTACAGTCCTAAAAGGAGACCGACCAGCAGGTTGATCTAGCAAGCAAGTATCAGCAAGTATACGGTGTTTTTGAGAAAAAATAAGAATACAAATTTTCAAATTTGAAATAACGAAAATAGCGAAAAACGGTTTTTTTACGGTATCTCGTAAACAAGAGCTGATTGAGCAAAATGATAGTCATTTTTGGATTCAGCGGGCCCAAATTACCCTAGAAAAGTTACCGTCTACCCTGCAGCAAACAGAAATTTTTTTTTGTAGGCCAGTGTTATTCATATGCTCATACTTATCATTTATCAATTTGTTTAATCTATACATCCTTTTATTGCATTATTTGTTATTTTAATTATTTTTACAACTGCCCATTCCGTGTAAAACTAGTACTTAGAGTAAGCTCTGAACCATAGTTGGATTACACAATCACTTATAAAAAAAAAATAAAAAAAATAATCACTTTACAAAAATACAGTAAGATCGTTTTCCAAGAAACCATATGGGATATAATGTATAATTTTAAAGGACTATGCTATATGAGAATATGTATTAAAAAAAGGGGCTTTAGCGCCCCAGTTGACCATATTGGATATAGTATAGTTTATACAACAAATTTTCTCTATGACTGCTTCGAAAATGTCCTTACCGTACGGGGCATTATTTCTCAAATGTCCCTACCCGAAAATGGAATATTTCAAATACGGCCCGAACTTAGGCTGAGTGTTGCCTATTGAATGGTAATTTTACCAAAAAATATTTTTCTGTTTTGCCGAAAAGTATCCGAGTTGAGGGGGTGAAATTTTGAAGTTTTTGGCAGATACTCTCTGCTGCGAGAATATTTACTCTTTTCATAAATGATTTAAAAAAATTTAGCCTGAACGTTTTCGATAGATTTTTTCCTGGCCTTTCGGTTGATCATAAGCATTTTTTGAAAACTGAACAATTCAAGCTTGATTTATCTTTACAATAAAATCCTTGAAAAACAAAAAGGACTTTTTTTTTGTTTTCGAGAAACTGAATTTCGAGTAAACTAATGTTTTTAAAAAATTTTTTCTTTGGCTGAAAAAATTTTGGCAAATTTTTTGTAGGTACAATTTTCGATAATAAATATAATATAAAAATAGAAATTAAAAAAAAATTTTGTTGATTTTAGAATTTTCTGAAAATTGGCAAAAATGAACATTTTTTGAATTCGGTTAATTGCGCATTTTTAATGTTCAAATTACATGTAATATACATAGGGTCACTCCATGAATAATCACCTGTAACCGATTGCTGTCATATTTTAGAAAAATTTTGTAATTGGTCTATAATTATTTCTCATATTTCTAGATCCGATTCGTGTATTTTAAGTATAATAAATTTTTTTTTATTAAGCTAGAAAAAATGTTTGAAAACATGTGGACGTGTTAAACATGACGACAGTACGTCATTTTTAAAATGAATTAATCACTAAAGGTATTTATATAAAATTAAGTAGAGAAATACAGTACGATTAGGGATGATTTAAATTTATTATCTATAATGCTATTTTGGAGTTATAGTTAAAATAGGAGACGAAAAATGTGTTTGAAGTGACCTGACAAAATGTGTTATTTTCGTAAAGTTTGATAATTTATTACAAGCAAAATACACTACCGAAAATTTTAAAACTTGTTTCGAAACAAAGATTAATACCCACCTTTTGCACGGTATTCAGTGAATTTGATCATTAAAATTTATTCCTCCAGATTTTCGTCTTCGAAAACCTGAAAATTAGCAAGAAACCACCATTATTTACAGTTATATCTATCACTCATAAAAACGTCGCGGATGTACTTTGCGTAGTTTTCTTTTAAATCGCGTTTAAAATTTTGTCTCGACCAACCGATTTAGACAAAGCAAACTGAAGCAAAGTGTCTGTGAAAATTGGTCGGTCGAGACAAAATTTTAAACGCGATTTAAAAGAAAACCACGCGAAATACATCCGCGAAGTTTTTGTGAGTGATGGATATAAATGTAAATAAATAAATTTTGATAAGCAATTTCACTGAATACCGTGCAGAAGGCTGGTATAAATCTTTGTTTTGAAATAAGTTTTAAAATTTTCGGTGGTGTATTTTACTTCTAATAAATTATCAAACTTTATGAAAATAACACATTTTGACTGGTCACTTTAAACACATTTTTTCTCTCCTATTTAAACTATAGCTCCAAAATAGCGTCATAGATAATAAATTTAAATCATCCCTGATTGCATTGTTTTTCTCTGCCTAATTTTAAATAAGTAACTTCAGTGCTTTATTCATTTTTAAAATGATGTACTCTCGCCATTTTTTCACACGCACACATGTTTTCAAAAATCTTTTCTGGGTTAATGAAAAATAATTTGTTATATTTAAAATACACAAATCGAATCTAGAAATATAAGAAATAATTATAGACCAATGAAAAAGTTTTTCTGCAATATGACCGCAATCGTTTTCAGATGATCATTCCTGAAGTGACCCATAATATAATTGCATTTTGCGTTTTTTGCATATTCAAAACATGCAATTAACCAAATTTAAAAAAATCCAATTTTTAAAAAATTTTAAAATTAATAAATTTTTTTTGCATACTTATTTTTATATTATTGTTTGTCATCAAAAACTGTACCTGCAAAAAATTTGCCGCCACGTTTGAGTCCATAGGAAATTTTTTTTGAAAAGATCAGGTTTCTCGAAAACAAACAAAAAAGTCCTATTTGCTTTTCAAGGAGCTTATTGTAAAAAACCTTAGCTTTCTTCCTAGAATATTCTTTTAAAAAATCAAAAGTGCCCATCTTCAAAAAAGGTCGATTTTATTTTTGATTTTTATAAATCTAGATCAAATTTTGAAATTTTCAAAAAATACTTATAACTAATGGAAAGATCATGGAAAAATCTATCGAAAACTCCCAGGCTAAATTTCCTAAAATTATTTATGAAACGGGTAAATATTCTCGAAGCAGAGAGTATCCACCAAAAGCTTCAAAATTTCACCCCGTCTAGCTCGGCTACTTTTCGACAAAATAGGAAAATATTTTTTCGTAAAATTACCATTCAGTAGGTCAACTCCTAGCCTAAGTTTGAGTCCGATCTGAAATTATCCATTTTCGGGTTGGGACATTTGAGAAATAATGCCCCATATGTATAAAAGAAACCCAATTTTTTACTGTTATTTTGTTTAGTCAGGTTTGCTTTTCTTGCATTTGAGAAATAATGCCCCATATGTGTAAAAGAAACCCAATTTTTTACTGTTATTTTGTTTAGTCAGGCATGCTCTTCTTTTATCACCAAAAGCACTTCCCACAAAATTGGCTTTCAATTGACTAGTACTTTGATACTTTTTAGTTCAAGTGGTATGCTGGTCAAAAAAATCTAAAAAACCAAAGTAGATTATGTTTCTTGTTGCCGTTCCTGTTTTGCAATGATTAAAAAGTTACATTTAATAGATGAATTGTTTACGACTATATTTTCTTTAAAGCATAAATAGTATACTTTCTGGCAGTAGAAGTACTTTCTATGTTACGTCAGCTTCTTGACGCCATTTGTCTTAAGGTACTTGCAAGCAAAAAAATAATCAGAGACCTATATAGCAATGAGTGATGTAATCCTTTGTTAACGTCGAGAGAATGTCACATCAAAACTGGTGATGTTCTGAGAAAGAGAGAGTTTTATCTGAAAAAATGAGCTGATATTTTTGCAGAAGGCAATATGTGTATACATATTTTTTGCTAATCTAATCTGCCTCCAGAACGATTAATTTTTTAAAAAAGTAGTAGTGACTGTTTACTTTACTAATCAAGTTGATTGTTTTTCGTAAGACGGTTTGGTCAAAGATTGCAGTGTCTGGCGATTTTCTGTTATGAACTTTAAACTTTAATCGTCCGTATAAAAGCAGTATTAAATAATAAAAAAATATTTTCATTATTAGAAGTCTTTATGCTTGATGTTGTAGTTTACAAGTTTGATATTAACTAATTGTTGTACAATATGTATATTTATGCCATATATACATATATTGCTACGAATGAAATACAACAACTCCAACTTGAAATTTTATGGTTGTAGAAAGTTTCTATACTTGGTACATCGAGACTGATTCTCACGCTGACTTTGAAATGTAGTTACGTCAACGAGAAACCTATATGTATATAGGGTGAACTCGATGAAAGTAAACATAGGACTTAACCTTAGCTTTTTCTAAGTCTATCTACTTTTGCTTCTGCGATTCTGCATTATTCTTTCATATACTACAAATGTAGTCAATATTAGTTCTTACTTGTTATAACTTTATTTCTATAATTTTAGTTGTAGCGGCAAAGCAGTAACATATCAACAATTTTATGGTCTATAACAAAATATAGCTTTATACAACTCCACTCTGAATATTCGAACCCGTATTTTTTCTGTATACTTTAGACTTGGTAATTTTATGAATTTCATCTTGTAGAAATTCATATCATGTATACCTGTGCGCACTTCCACTTGGCTATGATTCGCTACTGAACATGATCCCTGGCTAATACTGAACGACCTCTGCAACTTAGATTTTTAGAGAACTTTATGATTCAGGAACGAGTTCAAGAATAATTTTCATAATTTCTTGCTGATTTGGTTATTAATTTATTTATTTAAAGAGATTCATGCATTTTATAAGATAGTTTTCACCTACACTCATCTCTCGTAACTGTGCCGGCCTCGGGTCTGGTCGGTACAATAACGGGCGCTATTAAAATCCAGTTTGAACCGGATTTTAAGCGACGAGCGAGCACTCTTATGTCAACACTCAGGACCGCATATATAGTCTCTGAACGTAAAAAAGTATATGCCCAGAGAGTCACGATTTAAACATATTCTGGCGGCCCTGACTATCCGAGCGATGAGCTTCAGTGTTGGGCGTCAAGGGACGCTCAGGGGGGGAGACAGGAGTCAAGCGTGAACAACCGTGAAGCCGGCACAAGAACAAACGGCATAGTAAGGCGAGATGAGTGTAGTTTTCATTTTGTTGCCAATTCAGACAGAATTCACACTCTCTAAATCTGAATCAGTTAAAAATGACTCAATCAGCAAAGCAAGAAGTTATTCTCTGATTATTTCAGTTAAAATTTAACTAAAGCTTTAATCAAAATTCACTAATTTTTCAGTCAATCCTCACTTTGAGATTATGTTTTTGACTTGGAAAATCAGTTAATTTTTCTATCATTGAAATTTTAGAAGCTTGTTTGATTGAAAATCAGTTCATTTTCACTGATTGCTAAGAAAGCAAGACGTCAGCCATATGAATGAACTGACATTCAGTTAAATTTAACTGATTCAGATTCAGAGAGTACCTGTCGTTTTAAAGTGAGCGAGGGGTTAACCACTACTAAATTCAGGTGTACACGTTCCTGAATTCTTTTGAATTCACCTTTCATTCATTGAATTCTTTTGAATTCATCTTGTATTCTTTAAATGTTTTAAATCCATGTTGTATTATTTGAATACACCTTGTATTCTTATTTTGAATTCTTTAAATTCACCTTAAATTCTTTTGAATTCTGTTGAATTCTGGTGGACACAAAATTACTAGTGTTTAACCCCTCCAAAGTGAGTTTATTTTAAAAAGATTTTCTTTTCTTTGTTAATACATACTATTGGTAAGCAGCTATACATTGGATACGTTTTTTTGAAAAAGTAAAATATGATGAATTATTATTGAATGCTAGCTTTATAAAACGTGCATTTATTGACACTTGGAAATTCAGAACTAAAATTAGTAAACTGTAAGGTCAATCGCTATAAGCAAAGTTGAATCGTATTCTGTTGTGTATACTGCATGCATATATATATATATATATATATATATATATATATATATATATGTGTATACATGTATATGTATATTTATAGATTGGT
>JBAGKK010483365.1:0-16703 GCA_037177015.1 Euceroptres primus
ATAATATAAGAAACATAGTTTAGTTTAATGTAGAGTTTATTGAAGAGCAACAAATTGAGAAGAATTTTAAGATAACATGAAATATTTACAATAATGTACAAGATATAATTATAATTGAAACCAATTAAATTGCTTCAAACGTTTTGGCACACAATGGTGACCTTCATCCGTAAATATTATTAAATATGTGAAAATTACGTAATTTATTGTAGGTACGCAAATTTAAAATTGAAAGCGTTATTCTTTGGTTAAGAATATATAAACAATCTTTTTTGTATAAAAAATGCCCTTAAAACAATCTTGTATGAAAGAAATATTGTTCAACATTTTTAATTTGGTATTATTTTAAAATTAATACGTAATTTTTTTACAGATTAAGTTTTTTAAAATAAAAAATTTTTATACAAGGAATTAAAGAAAAAGTTTTTTTATCAAACGTACGTCGGTATAAAAAACTGGTAAGGAAACAATTTTGTTGCTGTAATCCCTTTTGACAATTTTAATTCTTACCACAGTGTAAATGTTTTCTTTAAATGTTCATAGATAAATAGTTTTTTTGAAAATAATATTTGAATAATTATTTAACTACAATGTTTTTGATACTTTCGTACTTTTACTACAGTGTGATTTTGATTAAAAAAAACCCCTTTAGTTTCACAGCTTGAAAATATTTATTTCATGAAAAATAATTGTTTTACAGGTATTTTTCATACAGAAGGATTGTTTAAAAATTTGTTTTTATCAAATATACGTAGCTAACAAATATTCCATAAAGAGTTTTTTGACTACACCGAAACGTTTAAAACAATTAAATTGGTTTCAATTCACCTGATCCGAAAACCAATGCACATGAAAATTGTCTACGAAATTTATTATTAAGGGTCAATACCCCAGTGATTATTATAATAATGAGGTTATCGAATAATGAGGTTATCTTCTGGAGACAAGAAAATTTTTCTTGACATTTTTCTGGAACAACATTTTCTTAATTCAATGCTAATTTCCAGCTCCAGAGAAATTTCGTATACAGGACAGCAGTAATCCAGAATTCTAATTTCCTTCCTTTTTCTCCACCTTGCCCATTAATTTCTGAACCTGTGCATTCACTGTGTGAAGGTTTCTTTTCGCTTTTTCCCCTCTCTTGTGTCCTGAAGAGGGATTAATTTTTTGGAAAACGCCGAAACAATTTAAAAAAGAATAATTACTTTTACATAAAATTACATAAAAAAACTGTACCAGATTGCACAATTTGGAATGAAATTGCATATATATTGCAAGATTGAATGGGATTGCAGGGAAGTTTACATGATTGAATAGAGTATACACCAAATTGCACGAGTAATCAATCCTTCCGCCAATATTAATAGTTTGATGCCCTGACAATTTTCTAGCATTTCATAAAAAAATCTAATTTATCAAAGTAAAATAAGTTTTGAATCGTTTCCTACAAAAGGAGACTTTTTAAAGATCACCAGAAATGTTTTTTCTCAAATTCAGGTCCAGCTCGTAAATACCACGTAGCAAGATTTCGTAGTATTTTTGAGTCGAACTCGAATCCTCCGAAAGTAACAGTAAGTACCATAATGATCTTGGCAGATAGTGCGAGTAGCAAGCAGATCATGTAGGACGATCGCGATCGTGGTTGGATAGGACCAGTTGCGTTTTGTTCTTCCAGTGATGAGAGCAAGGATCAAGGAACAGATAAAAAATAAATGATAATCTCCAGATCCATCCAGACACAGGGACACCCACCAGATTATAGTTTGTCATCGAGGAACTGCTGGATGAGGCAGGTTGGATATTACCTGTTGTCAGAATCAGGTAAAACAGAGCCTGGCATCTGACAAATGGATTTTAGCTAGAAGAGAGGTGTGACCCTCGAGAGGAAGGAAAGAGGCTGGGACCAGGAAAGAAAATAGATAAATAGAAAAATTGATAGGGGCGGTCATGATCTAAAAACATGCTAGTATTCTAAAAAAGGCAAACATTGGTAAACGATGATGTCAGTAATTAACCTTAGGACAGAGCTCTCATTTTTCTTCTCTTGACTGTAACCCACTTCTTCTTGCTACCAGAACCCACTGATTTAACGGTGATTTACTACTTGGATCTTTAAAAAATATTTCTAAGTGGTCTATTTATATTTAGAAAGGGCCCTCTTCGTTTGGGAAAATTGATTCATTACCTAAAAATAAATTATCTCCTAGAGAAAAAATTTCTTCCTATTTCAAAGTAGATCATGTTTGTATCTTAATTTATTTTTTAGGATACAATTTGTCTGTATCCTTCGAAGAACCGTTTCGAATTTTTATGAGAAGATATGTTCGTTCTCATAAAAATTCGAAACGGTTCTTAATGGAATATGATTATCCTCTAAAAACGTTCAGTAATGATTCTGTACTTTTAATTTTTATTGAGAGAACGATCAACAAAGTCGTGTTGACTTTTATTTCGATTCCTTTATAAAACTGCATTAGGTCCATTAGGATGAAGCTGAAACTGGCGTCCCAGCTTTAGCGTCCAGTTTCAGCTTCATGCCATTAGAGGAATATCATCTTGAATGAGGTATTTGCTTAGTAACAACTGTTAAAAATAATTCTGCATTTAATTATTACTACATGGGATGAGATTTTTTCAAAACTATCAGAGGAACCTGATTGTCAAGGACATCAAGGTTGTATTTGCCAATATTTTGATTCTTCTTCTCATTAGAAGAATATGATCTAGAAGGATGTGTTTGCCTAGCAATAACTAGTAACAATACTTCTGTTTTTAATTACTATTATAGAATAATATTTTTTCAAAACTATACGAGGGAAGCCCTATCATCCAATACTTTGATTATTCTTCAAAATTATATCAGACGAACATGATCATCAAATGATATTTAATTTAGTTTTGATCGTTTTTCAAATTCGTATAATTAAGAGCCATGACGAAAAAAAAATAAAATGATGGCAAAAGGAAGGTAGAAAGATGTTGAAAGGTTGAAGCATTGGATTCTGTCAAAAGGTTGAGCATTGGATTCTAATGACTTCGATGACATCTGGCTGAAAAGTGGTAGACGTGTTTTCGAGGAGTCTTGCTACGCAAAAGACGATCGATTGTCAGCTGGTCGGCCGTCAACTCAGTTAATTTTGAATTCAGATGAAATTCGAATAATCCAAGGAACGTGTAACCGGCAGAGACGATGAATATCTGCCGGCGCTTTTATATCCCGATATCTAAGCTTATTGCAGGTCAGTCGTAACGACAGTTTAAGCGATCACCGGTCGACCTGACGATTCACCGATACATAAATACATTTCTTAAGCGGCTATACTTTTTTTTCTGAAGCAGGAGGGCCTATCCGACCCCATCGACGAAGTCTTGCCACTTTGTTATCCGAGGAGGTACGCTGGACTCGCACACGATAACGCCAAATGCATACATTATTCAACTATTATTCGCATTACGTCGTCCATGGCGTCTTATCAGCTAAAAATATCATCGCTGCTACCTTTACGTAAAGACACCAAGACGACTTGTCTCTTGGAACTTTATATTGCTTTCGATTTGCTTCGTTTCGCTTTCCTAATACGGCATTTATTTGCAGAGAGGAAAATCGATCACCAGGAAACAGATTTGTCAATCAGAAAAATTGAATTTACTTTGGTTGGGTAGATACCATCAAATTCGTAACTGTCATCTCTCTAAATCTGAAGCAGATAAAATTTGACTGATTCAATCAGTACAACCGAGTTTAATTGAAAGATCAGTTATTTTTCGGAATTTGACTGATGAAATAGTTAAGTATGGCCACTGGTCGAACCTACTGATTGAATTGAAGGGCGACACTGCTTACGGGCGTAAGTGCCAAAACCCGAATTTCACAAGAGGCACAAAAAACTGTTTAACTTTAACAATTTTAATTTAAAAAAAAAAACAAGAAATTATTTTTGAGCTATTACTTATCTCTTCTGAATCGTGAAAGGATCGCTTTGAAAAAAGCAACCATCTCCGAGAAAACCCGTGTCAAAGGAACGGGGCGTCCCAAAAACGCCGATTTTGACTCTGTAAGAGTTGCATAACTTTTTTATTTATTAATTTAAAAAGAAAACTAAACGCTTTTCTCGAGCTATTACTTAGCTCTATTGAATCATGAAAAGAGCGCCTGAAAAAAAGCAACCATCTCCGAGGAAACCCTTGTCAAAGAACGACGCATCCCCAAAACCGCCGCACAGTGGTCTAGAAATGGATTTTCGCGGTCAAATTCGTCCAGAGGTCGTACTTTTTACCCGATTTTAAGTTTTTTTATTTTAAAATACTCAAAATTAAATTCCCGACAAACTTAAGGAAAGCGATTTTTCATTTTTTGTTTAAACAAATTGCTGTGTTAATAAATATGGCGGAAAAAATAGAAAATTTCAAATTATTATTTTTTATTAAAGTGCAAACAACGAAACTATACTCTAAATCGTCGAAAATGCGTGCATAAATATTCAACGAATGTAAATAATTTGTTTAATAAACAAAACATTTGTTGTAAACAAATTTTATAAACAAATATGTGGTTTGTCCTTTTTTATCAGCGCAAAAATTTTTTTGTTATTGAAAACAAAAGAAATTAACACAGAGAACTATATAATAAAAAAAAGTAGTAAAAATGAATGTTTATAATTGTTATAAACAAAATATGTAAACATATTGTCAAAATGTACATTTTCAGAACAAAAAATTTTTTTCCAATCACACGATACTATTATGGACAAATGGATATCACAGTAATATAAATTACCCCTTTTAATTATTAACTGTAATTGTTATTAACAAATGATATAAACAAATTGTCAAAATTTGAAGTTTTCTTTCGAATTTTTTTTCATAATCATACAATTCTCTTAAAGTTTGAGGAATACAAAATTGTTACAAAGGTTGCGTTTAATTGTTTACTGTAATTGTTATTAACAAATTACATAAACAAATTCTATAAATATGAATGTTTGATTAGAATTTTTTTCTTTGCAATACAGTGCTGTTAAACTCTGAGGAATACAAAATTGTTATAAATGTTACCTTTTAATTGTTTACTGTAATTGCTATTAACAAATTATATAAAAAAATTCTCCAAATATACATTTTTTATTCGAAATTTTTTTTCTCAATCGTACAGTACTGGTAAAGATTCAGGGATAATAAATTGTTATAAATGTTACCTTTTAATTGTTTACTGTAATTGTTATGCCCAAAATACATTAATAAACGCACTATATTAGCAATTTCTGTGACAAAAAATTGATTTTTTGACAAACACTCACTGTGAATTGCTGAAGGATGTTGCCAATTATTAGCAATCAATACATATTTTGTGTACATATTTATTTTATTTGTTATAAGTAATAATAAAAATGTTTCATTTTCTTAACCGAAAGTGCGCAATAGTGACGCAGTAGTCTACGCGTCGGTCAGCGTCGGTTCGTATCAGTTCGTTTTGAGTGTTTTGGTTATGTGTTATGTGTAATAATTCACAAATAATAACTAAATCAAACTTAACAGTAAAGTAGACGTTAAATTAAACTTATATTTAAAAAATATTCTTCACTCGTGACAAAAATCAAACAGAAATAGTTCATAAGGCCCTGACTTGTTTACGTTTAGAGTCAGTCGCTTTAGTGCCAAGGCCATTGAGGCAACCCCCGAAGCCGGCATTAAATCGGGCTTTCAGTGTATTAAAAAAAAACATAAAACATATATAAACCATAAAAAAACAAGGAGTCATTAATTTGCCACGTCCACGTTCGTTGACTCTGGATTCGGCTGATGTTAAATTATTGTTAAAAAAATTCATTATTATTAATGAAATATGAAAACTATAAAATAAACTTTCACGATACATGCCAGTACAGACTTTAACAATATTGTATGATTATGAAAAAAAATTCGAAAGAAAACTTCAAATTTGGACAATTTGTTTATATCATTTGATAATGACAATTACAGTTAATAATTAAAAGGTGTAATTTATATTACTGTGATATCCATTTGTCCATAATAGTATCGTGTGATTGGAAAAAATTTTTTTGTTCGGAAAATGTACATTTTGACGGTATGTCTACGTATTTTGTAATACGTAAATTCAGAGTCAGGAATTTTGTAAACTTGATTAAAAGTAAACAGTTCAAGATAATTTTTAAAAAGGCTGACCAAAATTTTCTGAAAGGAGTTTAAGAATAAAACAATTTCCATAAAGGCTGTGAAGCAAGCTGCAAAATGTAATACAATTATAAATTATACTCGAAATAATGGAAAAAATGTGAAAAGAAAAGTTTTATTTAGGAATATTTAAAAATATTTTTATGAATTCGGTTGCGGGAAAATTTTTTGAAAATATTTGGAAGAATAAAAGGTTTTTATAATATTTAAGTTAGGTATAATTCATTTTAAGTTATTTTAAATAGTAAAATCCTACAGTAACAAACTTTTACAGAGAGTATTATCATTTAAAATCTAATAATTTGAAATTCGGTAATGTATAAATGAAAATACTGTAGAGTAGGACTATTCGTGCATGGTGGGGCTAAAAGGTACAACTCACTTTAAGTATGATTTTTAATATGATAATTTAAATCAAAATAATAATCTCCTAGCATATAAGATTCAGAAGTATTTCTACTTTTCTGAAGATGAGGGTGGAATTTTCTACGAGCTATGCACAAGCATTAAAAAATGTTTTAATATGTGGGTGCATTTTAAAAAATTGGTTAGTCCTCCAAACTTTGTTTCATGAATGCGAGTTTGTGCTTTTATTAATTAGTTCAAAGGAGTTATATGCAATTTTGAAGATCGGCGGTACAATTCGACTGGTTCAACAAGTTATGCTGTGCGCTAATTTTTCAGTTTTGTACAGTCTGGAATTTTTTTTTAAATTATTTATTTTTAAAAAGCTAAGTTGAAATAATATTTCACAATAACTGATAGTTTTCGAAATATAACTGTATAAAATATGAGGATACCTGTCAGAAACCTAACCTCACTTCTCAGTTTCTATTATTTTCTATTTTGCAGCTCAATCGATGACAGTATCAAGTTTTTGTGCTGCATTTTGAAGAATTTTACATCAATTATAAGAGAAAATGTTATCTCTACAAAGTTACTTGTAATTATTATTTATTATTTTAATACAGAGTTAATTTTTTTGCTTCCAGGAGAAAATATGTATCAGTTAAATTATACATTATCAGTTAAATAATTGCTCAATTGGGGCTGGCCAGTAAATTAAACCTTAAAATCCTAGATGGATGTTAAAAAAATTATAGATCCTTCGAAAAATATATTTCGTTAATATTAATGTCCATGTTTAATTGTTTTATTTTTTTCTGTTTGATAAATCTCAAAATAATCTGAATTTTTAATTAAACTTTTTTTTTCATACTTTATCATCCAAAAGTATTCTCAAATAGTTAAATAATAATTCCAAATAGTATTTCAGTATTAAAAAATTGTTTTATTCATTTAAAACATAAAAAAACAATAGTTGTACTTATTTAGAAGATCGGCTGTACAAAAAGGTACTACTTTTCAACAATGATAATTAGTAAGTAGAAAATGATTTAAAAATCTAAAAATGATTGATTTTTCTTCAGAACTGAGTCCTCTGTCTGTAAAAATGAAGAAGCTGAAAAAAATTTTCTTGTGCGTAAAGTTAAAAAAACCTCAAAAAATACGTAAAAGTTGTACCTAATAGTCCCACTCTACGGTACAACAAATTTTTAATAAGAATAAAGAATTTTATAAGTTTAATATCTTTTTCTGAAGTCTAAACTTTTTACTTTTATAATATCTAAAATTAAATTTCGGAATAGGCAAAAAATTCGGTTCAATCTTTGGAAGCGACTTAAAAGAGTTTTAATTCCTCTGCGCATGACATAACTTAGAAAACGATGAATAATTTAAGAATATTTTGTATGGTATTTCGTTTTTCGTTTATAGATATATATGTTTGTCTGTATGCATATTCATGACGTTATTCGTACTCAGTACATTTAAATTTACTGTAAACACAGTCTAATTTAAAAGTTGTTCATTTCACATTTGCGATTAAAATATAAAAATTTAACAGAATCTGAGTTAAAGCTGTGAAATCTGTTTATATTTTTAATTGATATTTCGCTTTCGAAATTTTAAACTGTGGAATTTGAAACAATTTTGCTATGAGTACGTGGGTTATACTACATTTTTTCCATATTTACCATAATTTTTTTTATTCATATAAAGATTGATTAAAATTCTTAATATTTTAAATTTCGAATGTATAATATCAATTAAAAATATTAATGGATTTAAAGCTTTGAATTTCTTTTATTTGAAATACAGCGGGGAAATATGAACCAATGAGGTTCTGCGTTGTGCACATGCGCATCTCTCCAAAAACAACCGATGGATCAGTCATTTTTTACTGAATAATTAGCAGTTTCGCCGCCGAACGCCAACTTTCGAAGATTACTGATTGAATGTCACTTCCGTTTAATCGATTGAATTAGTAGATTTTAACTGCTCTTCAGTGTCTCTTCTTGCTTTTTGAATCAGTCAAATTTGACTGACAATCAGTTACTTTTAACTGATTCAGATTTAGAGAGATAGTTTCTTTTTCTTCCCATGCTGCTTACGAACCAGACAATATTCTGAACAAAAATAGATATCAGAAAATTCAGCAGGTGTAAAATGTCCTTGAAAAGAACCGTGAAAACTCACTCCGCTTTTTCAGAGGATGGGTCAAGCGAAAAACAAAGAAAGACGACAATTGGGGGTGGGGATACCTTGGAGGCAGATTGTAAATAATTAAGGAGGTGCACCAAAAACAAATATATCGTTTCGCACAGTGTGATAGATGATGCTGCTTATTTAGCTTAGTGAGATCGTTGTAGGAAGTTTGGGGTGGGTTAGGGAGGGAGAGGTGGGCCAGTGGGTCTCTTGAGACCCAGAGGTGTGAGGGGTATACGAGGGTTCAAGGGCGTGCACTTTTGGAGGCAAGAAGGCGAGGCAATTAGAAAACTCAGCAGGGTGCCAAATCTCGACCCTTCCCCTTTCTGTGGTCCCAACTCCTCTTTTGCTGGGCCCGAAAGACAAGCGAAGGGCATAGCTTTTACCCTTCTGTCTTTTTAGTGCTTGGTCACTCTTACTTTTGTCTTATCAAGTCACTGAGCTGTGAGAATTCAATTTGAGGTCTACATAGTTAATGTCGAGATTAGTTACTTTCGAGAATTTCTGATCGTGTCAGAGATAAGGCTGAGCTTTTAAATGGTGGTCAAGAACAATGCTCGTGTCATCATTTAGGTGTGGAACTTTAGATTAGAACGATGTTCAGAAACTCTGGCCTTTTTATTTACATAGGGAACAAGTAGCCTCCCCTGCTGGTATAAATTCGTTCAAGTGTGGCTATTTAATTATCGTTCAAATATGTTCAAATATGGCCATTTAATAGTCGAAAGTTTTTTTGATGAAGTTTAGAAATCTACTTTTCTATTCAGAATTGAGTCCTCTAACTGCTCATGTGGATTAAAATATTTTTAAAAATTTGTTGCCTCAAAAATAATGTATTATTAATCAGTTAGCTCCACCTGAAGATGCGAATCCATCCAACTATGATCACTGAAATTTTTTTAGAAGTTTTAAATCTTTTATAGAAGAAAAAGAATTTTTTTCTTAAAAATTGAGTTTCATAACTGCTCATGTGGTCTGAAATGTTCGAAAAAATTGACTTGCCTCTAAAAAATAATTTACTGATCTGTCCAGATACTCTTATATGATTATTAACTAGTAAAATTAGTTGTAGTAAGCAACAAGCGCCTACAGGGAATGGTTTCATAGCCTTAGGCACTGTATTGATATTGGGCCTTATATCCATATTAGGTCCTATGTTAGTTGTAGCTCCTATGTCAATTTTTGCTGATATGTCCATATTGGGTCCTATGTCCATATTGGGTCCTAGGTCCATATTGGGTCCTAGGTCCATATTGGGTCCTATGTCCATATTGGGTCCTATGTCCATATTGGGGCCTATGTCCATATTGGGTCCTGTGTCCATATAGGGTCCAATGTTCATATTGTGTCCTATGTCCATATTGGGTCCTATGTCAGCTTCGCATCCTATGTCCATATTGGATTCTATGTCAGTTTTGGGATCTATGTCCATATTGTGTCCTGTGTCCATATTGGATCTTATTCCAGTTTTGGGTCCTATGCCCATATTGGGTCCTATGTCACTTTTAGGTCCTATGACCATATTAGATCATATGTCAGTTTTGAGGCCTATTCCCATATTAGGCCCAATGTCAATTTTGGATCCTATGTCCATATTGGGCCCTATGACAATTTGGGGCCCTATACCCATATTGGGCCCTACGCCAGTTTTGAGTCCTACGCAAAATTTGGATCATGTATCAGTTTTTGGCCCTACGTCAATTTTGGGCCCTGTGCTAATTTTGGGTCCTATGTCCATATTGGGCCATATGTCCATATTGGGCCATATGTCCATATTGGGCCATATGTCCATATTGGGCCCTATGCCCATATTGGGCCCTATGTCCATATTGGGTCCTATGCCCATATTGGGTCCTATGTCACTTTTAGGTCCTATGACCATATTAAATCATATGTTAGTTTTGAGGTCTATTCCCATATTAGGCCCAATGTCAATTTTGGATCCTATGTCCATATTGGGCCCTATGACAATTTGGGGCCCTATACCCATATTGGGCCCTATGCCAGTTTTGAGTCCTACGCAAATTTTGGATCATGTATCAGTTTTTGGTCCTACGTCAATTTTGGGCCCTATGCCAATTTTGGGTCCTATGTCCATATTGGGGCCTATGTCCATATTAGGCCATATGTCCATATTGGGCCCTATGTCCATATTGGGTCCTATGCCCATATTGTGTCCTATGTCCATATTGGGTCCTATGTCAGCTTCGCATCCTATGTCCATATTGGATTCTATGTCAGTTTTGGGATCTATGTCCATATTGTGTCCTGTGTCCATATTGGATCTTATTCCAGTTTTGGGTCCTATGCCCATATTGGGTCCTATGTCACTTTTAGGTCCTATGACCATATTAGATCATATGTCAGTTTTGAGGCCTATGCCCATATTAGGCCCAATGTCAATTTTGGATCCTATGTCCATATTGGGTCCTATGACAATTTGGGGCCCTATACCCATATTGGGCCCTATGCCCTATGTCAATTTTTGGTATTATGCCACTTTTGGACCGTATGTCAGTTACCTGTCAAAATAGTACGACGGACCGACAGACGGACCATAGACCAAAACTATAAGAGTTTCTGTCCGAGGCTACAAAATCCTAAAAAACTTAATTGCAAGTTTTAAATACGACTATTTTCTTGAAAATTGAACCCCCAGTTGCTCAAGTCGTTCAGAATGTTGAACAAAATTTTTTTTACATATCAAAAATTATCAAATAAGTTCTTGAATTTAAAAAAATCTAGTATATAAGTTCTTCAAGGGGAATAAATCAAATTCAGAGCACTCCTTTTTTTGTGTTTGTGTGTCGTGCATACCAAGGTCGTGCTGTAAATATCTGCTTGTGGAGATTCTCGTTTCCTAACTGGAGATCGGCTGCTTGTGATTTCACATTTCGCAGACTCACGTGGCACGGGTACCCCTTGGGTTCGAAACAAGTGCGATCTAATGCGTGAACAATGTTAACTGATGAGATAACCGTGGCGCAAGAACAATGGTGAGTTGGTTTCATAGGGATGAAAACAGAGGTAAACGTTAGAAGAAAAGAGAAAAGGAGAAAGAGAGAGTGAGATAGTGAAAAGACGAGAAAAAAAACAATGGAGCCTATTAGCATCTACCTGAGTCTCGTGCGCCTTTACTTTATTCTCTTTTTGCCCGTTTCTTCCACTCCAGTGGCGTAACCCTCATCAGTCTCAACCCCCACTCCTAATTTAATGCAGACTGTTAATATTCCCTAATTTCGAAATTCCTGCTCACAAGAGCTAAAAAATGCGTTCTAATTTTCCAATAGTCCTAGTTTTCATTTAAAACACATGAAACAAGGGTTTCAGTTCTAAAACCCTTATTTTTTCGGCAAGGGTTGCTACTTTTCTGTTTGAACTCAAATAAAATAAGGATTCCAGTTCTGGAACCCTCCTATATTCCTGCTTTCCGGTTTAACTCCAGGAAAAATGAGGATATCGGCTCTGAAACTCTTTTTTTTTTGGGTTCTGATTGCTACTTTTAGGTTCGAACTCATAAAAATTAGGGTTCCAATTCTGGAACCCTTATTTTTTTCAGTATCAGTTACTACTTTTCAGTTTTAACCCAAATAAAATTAAGGTTCCAGTTCTGGAACCATTCTATATTCTTATTTTTTGGTTTAAATCCATGAAAAATAAAAGTATCGGCTCAGAGCCGATATTTTTATTTTATTTTATTTATATTTTAGTAATTCATAAAAATTAGGGTTTCAGTTCTGAAACCCTTCTTTTTTTTCGTACTGCTTGCTAATTTTTTGCTAGAAACCAAATAAAATAAGGGTACCGTTTCTGAAACCCTTACTTTTTGGGTTCCAGAAGAATTTTCTTTCGATTGTTGGTTCCAAATTAAAGTCCTGATTCTAATTCAATTTCACGTTTTTGATTTCTTTCAATTGAAAATGTTCTCTACTACTCCCAGAGTCCGCTCCCACTTTTTGGACACCATTTTCATTTGGTAAAATGAGTCTTTTTTTAGTTTTATTTTACAGTATGTGAATTTGAATTCTTGTGGAGGGTTGGCTAAAGTAGAAGACACCACGTTTTTTTGTCCTAGGATTTCTTACAGTTAGGCAATTCCTTGAGGATCCCTTTAGGTTTCGGTGTCAGACGCGGGATGAAATATCGTTTAGGCGTAACCCGTAGCGCTCCCGCCTTCGAGCGATTGTTTTCGATTGTTTTCCAAAATTTCTCTTGCACCGGTCACTCTGGGGCGTCTAGGTCCCAATGGAAGAAAACTATCACATCCTCGCCCTCGATAACATTTTTTGCTGATGCAAAACCTTAAGGGGAAATAAAAAAGTGCTTTTCAGTGTGAACACATCCTTTGCCGTTTAGATTCAATATTCTTAAAAAATTGTTTCTCAACAACCTGTTGTATATTTTGGAAAAGGATTATCTCCCTCTATCCTACGACGTCCAGAGCCATAGGAAAATTTACAGATTTCTTTTCTACTTTCCAAAAAATGAGGAATACTAAATCGAACCGAAAAAGGGTGCCCTCACACTGAAGATAATTTTGCAGGTCGGAATTTATAGAAACAAAATTATTTCTTTTACTTTCTTTTCATGCAAAGCTGGTTTCAGCAAACCGATCATTATCGAAAACAAAACGAGCCCCCCGAGGACTTATTTCGTACTGAGATTCGCTCCTCGCCAATTTGGGCTGTGATTTCTGCATTGTTGAGTTTCAGTGAGGCACGACTGAGACCGTGGAAAAATCACGATCGATTCTTTCGAAGAGAAAATCGACCATCGGTCTCTCTCGACTACCGATGCATTCACGGTGGTTGATGTCGCGGAATTTCAAGAGCATCAATCGTCCATCCTAGTCCTGCTCGGCTTAATTTCCAGTCTCGAGATATCGCAAATTTTCGCAAAAGCTGGCCTCAAATATTCTCTCACGATCCTTGCGACGCTTCCGGGCTTCGTGATTCCTTCAGTAATTTCAGCGCTGTTTGCCATTTTTCGCCACAAAATCGACTTTCTCCGAAATCAACGGTTCTTAAAAAACAAAAACTGAAAAAATGGGGTAAAAATTCATTTTGGAACAAGAATTAATGTTGGAGTAGTAAATCATCTTATGTAGGAAATAATTACAGAAATCTATTGGATTCAACTGAATTACGAGATTTGTAATAAACTTATGAACGTACTGACTTTGAAGCACCACACAGTGTGGCCAAAAGCACTTTTTATGGACAAAAGTCTGTCTACAAGCCAATTTTCAATGGATTTTGATGTTTTTTTACCGTTAGGCTTCCAGGTATAACGAGTCGGTGTAGAAAATTCACTTTGACCAAACTAAAATTTTTATTTAACAACAAAATAAACAATATTTTTTTCACTAACTTTTCAGATGTACCTGATCGATTCCATTTCAGATCATGCAGGCAGTACAACTTCAAGTCACAGAATCGGTGGTCTATGAAATATGATGTTTTTCAAAGGAAATAAGAAGAGACATATTTTACCGTTTTGAGAAAAAAAAACATTTTATCGAAGTTGTGAGTATTTGAATTTTAAGCTGCTTTTTTTAAATATAACACTTTTATTTAAACTTTTATAACTTTAGACTCAATTAAGATATTTGAGTTTTCTTTCCTGACTATCGTAAGGTTTATTGGCCTGTTTCAAAATCCGCCAGAAAATTAAAAAGATATTGAAAATTCGCAAAATGGCGACGGTTTTTCTGAAAAAATGAAAAGTCGATTTTGTCAAAAACCCTACCTTGTTTTTGTCCAAATTTTTTTGCTAAATTAGTACTCATGTGATGAAGAAAATAGATAAGTTTCATGTGGGCTAAACTACTTTTGTAAACAGGAGAATTTTTTTGAATGAAATCGAATTTTCAAACTTTTTTTATAACTGACGGCATATATGAAAAAATATCAACAAAAAAGTTTGATGCTATAAAAAATTTCTACACAAAAGACCTCTTAATGTTTTACGATATCTTGCATCGTGCGTGAAAAAAATTGAAAAATGTGATTTTGTAATAACAAAAATAATTGTCTTGGACTCAAAAATGGTTTGGCTAACATAAAACTCGCTGGATCGTTTCCTGATATAAACATAAATTTTTAAAAAATGTTTGATAAAATTAAAAAGATAAGTTTTTCGACGAGATCGCCATTTTCTGCTTGCAGAATTTAATTTAAAAAATAAGATCGATTATATTGAAAGACCCATCTTTTTAATTTTTTCAAATATTTTTTAAAAATTTATGTTTACATAAGGAAACTATCCAGCGAGTTTTATATTGGCCATACCATTTTTAAGTTCAGAACAATTTCTGTTTTTACAAAACCACATTTTCGAATTTTTCTCACAAACGATGCAAGATATCATAAAAGATTAAGAGGTCTTTTGCGTAGAACTTTTTAAAGCATCAAACTTTTCTGTTGATATTTTTTTTTTATATACCGCCAGTTGTAAGAAAAATTTAAAAATTCGATTTCATGAAAAAAAATTCTCCTGCTTACAAAAATAGTTTAGCTCGCGTGAAACTTACCTATTTTTTTCATCATATGAGTAACAATTTATCAAAAAAATTTGAGCAAAAAATAACGTGGGGTTATTGAGAAAATCGTCTTTTAATTTTTTCAGAAAAACTGTCGCTATTTTGCGAATTTTCAATATTTTTTAAATTTTCTGGTGAATTTTGAAAGAGGCCGCAATAACCCTCACTATAATCAGGAAAGAAAACTCAAATATCTTAAGTGAGTCTAAAGTTATAAAAGTTTATAGAAAAATGTTGTGTTTTTATAAAAAAAGAAGCTTAAAATTCAAATAAGGTAGAAGGCCCAGTAATCGTACAATTGGCTTATAAGCTAAAGAAATAATTATAAAAGATCTTTAAAAAAGTATTTACTAACCAAAACTAACGATCTTTAGCATTATTTATTATCAAAATCAATAACAATCAACTATAAATGCTTAAAAAATAAGGTTGACGGCTAAACAATTACTGGGACTAAGGTCTCGGTTACTGGGACATTTACCTTACTTATAACTTCGTAAAAATGAATTTTTTCTTAAAACGGTAAAATGCATGTCTTCTTATTTCCTTTGGAAAACAATATATTTCATAGACGACTTATTCCTGTCTGATTTGAAATGGATTCGGCACCTTTTTTCTAAAGATCTTGAAATTGACTAAAGAAGAGCTAAGTCAGTGTAATAACTATCTAGCAATAATTTCCAGTAGTCTAGAGTAAGAAAAAAATTGTTTATAATGTTTTAAACGAATTAATGAACAAAAGCCATTTTCTCGTAATTTGCAATGA
This sequence comes from Euceroptres primus, assembly GCA_037177015.1. Lineage (NCBI taxonomy): Eukaryota > Metazoa > Arthropoda > Insecta > Hymenoptera > Figitidae > Euceroptres > Euceroptres primus. Next base: position 16,047 of record JBAGKK010483365.1, read on the forward strand.
TTAGTTGTTTGAAATCCATGGTTTTTATATAAAATATGAGAGAAATTAATGCCTAATTGCGATTAGTTAAGAATAGCTCTTGTTTGATAATTATTTAAACAATTTTTATAAACGAATACACAGTTTTTGTATGTCACATGAATAGTCTCAATTTTTTGCAGAATCAACCAAAAATGTCTTGACAAAGACTCCTTGCTGTTATTTTTTTTTAATTAAACAATATTTACAAAGAAATTCACAGTTTGACCATTTTTCCAAGATAAATATTAATTTTTTTGTGGAATCAACAAGAAATCTGGCATCCACAAAAAATTAATATTTATCTTGAAAATTATTATAAGGAGTCATTGGTAAGACATTTATAGTTTATTCCACGAAAAAATAAGCATATTCATACAAAAGTGGCCAAAAAGTACATTTGTTTATAAAAATTCTTTGAAAAATAATTACCTGTCATTGTCTATAGGTAAAGTATCGTAGCAAAGAGATATTGGCAATACATTTTTAGTTGATTTCGCTAAGAAAATAGAGCCTGTTCTTGGAAAAATGGTCAAAATGTGCATTTTTTAATAAAAATTGCTTAAATAATTAATATTTTTTATCAATTTGAACAAAATTACAGCTAAGAGTCACTGGCAATACATTTTTAGTTGGTTC
>JBAGKK010483397.1:0-16701 GCA_037177015.1 Euceroptres primus
CTACCATTAATTAGTAGAAATGTTTACTAAAGCAATTGGTAAACGATTCGGCACTATTTCATTAGTAGAAAACTACTAATTAAGATTTAAAGAGTAAGTCTAATGAAATTCAAACACAACAAACAAGATGAAATTAGAATAAAAACTTAGACAAAGAAAAGCCTTGGGCAATATAACTCGATTTTAAAATCCAGAACAGATCTATTGTCATGAAATTTTTTCCCTCGTTATGGTAAAGATAAATCTCATTTCTGCGTTTCCAATGCTTGAGTAATATTAAATGATACAGCGATAAAATGACGTAACTATCAGCAACTAGTTTTATAAACATTGCCGTATCAATTATGATTGCAAGTAAATTGGATGCAATGCAAAAAAGTCGATAATTCAAAACAAGCTTTTGTCACAACTTAGATTCTTGTTTGTCGCTCGATGCACGTACAGATTGAAATTTATTCGAATTTTCATAAACATCTGTGTAATCGAGACGTGACGTGGATAATTTTTCATTTTACAATTTTCCGTTTTGTTCTGCTTGATTTGTGTCGTTCTTGCTCGCCATGGACGAGATACTCTTGCGAGACAAATTGATATTAAAATCCATTATGCAAGGCTTCTCATTGATTGTGAAAGATACTTCCACTCTTTTATTTATAATTTATATGATTAGGTGGAAACAATTTGTATCTCTTTTTCTGAGGTTTACAATTTATGAAAACAATTTTTTAATTCCAATTTTAGAGGTTGCAAAATTTGTGCACTTACAGTTTGGACCTTTCCAATTTATAATTTACTTTCTTTATCCTCCAAAGGTTTAGATTCGTTTTTTAGACCCATTCTGATAAACTCTCTTAGAATTCTTCTTGGACTAAAACACAAGTCAACACACAATTATCATTCCTGAACTTTTCGTTCTCGATTCCAAGCTTCAGAAAATCCAGAAGCAGATATCCAGATTTATCAAAAGACACTTGGAATCAACGAGTTCCTTTGTCTCGAACACGGTGCATCGAATAAAGCGCTTGGTCCAAAGTTCTATGGCCTCGAGTCTTTGGTGCACAAGTCTGACTCATGCCAACACCGGGGGCACATTCAAACTGGTGACGATTTCTCATCCACAGAACTTTACCCTGCTCCGATTACAGCCTTACAAGATTAACGAATCCTCTCGAAACGGTGACTTAAATGCATTCTGATTGATTTAATATCATGGAAAATTAATTTTACCAAACTGAAAAAGTCACCTCTTTTTAGACCTATTTAAGAGTTGCAGGTTTAAGCAAGGAAAGTTAATTTCCTCTTGGCTTGAAAGCTCCCTTAAAAATAATCCGAGTTAAATTGACTCGATGGCGCACCACAGCAGAGATAATAAATCAAGCGTTGATAACAGAAATAAAACACCAGAAGGGTTTTTCGTGATTGGCTCACGAAACTCGATCGCTTTCACGTCTCCGGGGCAAGTGCTGCATCAAAACAATATTACAAGAGCACGAAGTGCCTCAATCGCGATTTGTTTATGCGGCCAGCATTCTCAAATAAATTGTGCAACCCGCTTGTATCGTGGAGGAAGCAATGAGCAAAATTATCTGTGGATGAGAAATTCATCCTCGTAAAATTCTTCTAGAGGTTCTTACAAAAAATCCCCATCTTGTCCGTAATTTTTTACAGGAAGAATTTTAATTTTAATTTGTTAACCGAAAAGAATTAATTCTTAAGGAATTCAATGTAGGATTTAAACTTTATACTGAGGATTTATATCAGGGTCACTGCCGAAAAGTTGAGATTGTTAAAAGTATTTTTGTTCATTTCATCTAACTCAAGAAAAATCAAATCAAAGGAAATGTGGAAAATGATTGGGACTTAAACACAAATTGAGATGAAATTTTTCTTTTCAAAAAACAAAAGGTTCCTGGCGTGGACGTGAGGATGGTGTCGTGGTATCACCAGGAGTCGGTGGAACGTCCAACAGCAGCAGCAGCAGTGGTGCTTCCTGGAGGAGTGGCACTCCAAGTCCACCACTTAGTGATGAAGGTACACCAGCTAATAACGCTAATACGTGGTCCAACCAAGTGCACGCCGCACACAGCCCCAAACAATACGTCCCAGGCTCAACCCCCGACGAGGGAATCGTGTCTGACTACCTAGAGATGGACGAACTCCATCCCCGCAAGAAGAAAGTAAGTATAAATTTGCTTGTTTCAGTTAGGGTTTCAAAAATCTCAAAAATTATACAATTGTATAAAATGCTTTATCGTTTTTAAAACCTTTCAATTTTTCAGAGCTAGAAATTTTCCAATTGTGGTTCATTTAAAATTCTGCCTCTTCCAGTATTTATTCTTTCAAAATATTTCTATTTGCTTTTATTCTAAATTTAGACCTGGCCTTTATTCTGCAATACTGTGTATGGTTCCAGTTTTGATTTGTAAAGGTTTGGGCGTTTCAGATTTTTGTTTTCTCAGGTTGGCCGCAAGTCAGGGAAAAGTCAGGGATTTTAAAAAAACTTGCAATAGTCAGGGAGTTTCTATAAGAGGAACTTTAAATTAACATAAAAAATAATACATTTTACAATTTTTAAATAAAATCTAAAAGATTTGAATTCTGAAATATTAAGGATTAGAGAAAATTGAAAATTAGTCAGGGAAAACGAAAGTTTTGCGGCCACCCTACCCTGTTTCTGAAATTGGAAAGATTTATAGTTTTCATTTCTTTAAAATTCGCAAGCTTCAAATTTTTCTGAGAAAATTGGGGCGCTTTCAATTCAAGACCTTTGAATGTTTGGTTCTTCAATAATTCGGATGCTTCTTCTTTTGGGTCTTTAAAAATTCTGTTCCTTTCAAATTCAGCTACGTCCACTTATTGTCATTCCCAACTCTAATTATATTTTCAAATCGATCAAATTTTTGATGATCCAAATCTAAAACAAAATTATCCCACATCTTCCGTTCAAGTTTCCTTAGTACTAATTTATTCTGACTCAATCCATAATAAGGACCTTTAATTTATTTCCCCATCGATAGAAGCATCCACCTCTTAATGGTTAATGAATATCAGTGGAAATGATAAAATCGACGTGTTACGCAATTACAACTGACACGCTAAGCCCCGCAGCAACCTTGAAAGGAGCGCGTGTTAACTTTGGTATTTTGTAATCCCATTTGAAGTCACTTTGCTCACATGGGTGCAGTACGCACCCAATTTAAATGCTCGATTAAATTCTCTTTGCACAAACATCCACTATTTTAAAATTTCAATATTCCAAAGAAGATTTAAGATCCTATCCGAGAATAAATTCTAAATTTAATTTGCAGGATATGATAGAATTTGATTTAAACTAATAAAAGTCTTGGAAGCACTGAAGCATTCATAGCAATCTTTTAGTTTACGTTTCTAATTATGCCTTCTAAATGTCAAGTACATCTGCTTCTTTTTTTTTTTTTTTGATTGGATTTAATTTCCTCCTTAAACTTCAACATTCCAGAAAACAAACTGTAAAATCATTACTTAAGTTTTTAATTGCATCAGTTTATGTTTTGGAGTAGGAAAGTTTTGGAATAGGAAAGTTTTGGAATTACAGTGTTATTCTCAGGATTTTTATTGTATTTCTAACTTGTTTTTATTTGCTTTCTGTCCTCATTTTTTGATCTCTTATGTTTAGTTACTAATTTTTTTCCTCCAACACAATTTCCTGTGCTCATGGTAGTTTAATTTTTCAGCAGTTCTGACCTGCGATCAAGATTGTCAGTAAAAACGATAATTGCATCTGCGTTGGGGAAAAAGTTGGACAAGTTTTTAAGCATCGAAGTTGTTTCATAGTTGAAACTAGACGCGGTTCTGTGGATGTAAAAAAAAGTCATATGGCAGCGCAGGTGCCTGTGGGCGTTACACTTACACGCACGAGGAACGGTAAATCAAGCCTCGACGATCCTTATCGATGACTTAGAGACTGGTTTTCTCTTTTCTCTGCTGCCAATCGTTTGGTGAAAAGAGTGACAACGCTTTCAATCGTTTCGTAACGGTCGCCAATCGACATCGAAACAAAAGTGGAATTCACAACACGTGGAATTCATTCTGGGACTTTCCTTTTAAAAATCCAATCCCGAGTTGATTCTTTTATTCGTAAATCATTCAGGAAAGTTCCATCGTTTTTTGAAATTTTATTTTCTTCTTTAAATGTCTTCTTAAATCTTTGTTAATTTTCTTTTTAATGACAAAGCTGGAGGCCATGATGGCAGAGTAAATTATATGCACCTTCATCGATGAAGTAACTTCGTCGCTTCGCAGAAACCGGAATTCATGTTAAGAAACGTGGATACTGCCGGCCCTGACAGGCCGGCTTTTCCGAAGTCCTCTTGCTAAGTCAAGTGCCAAGTGCTGCGTCCTCGGAAAATATCATACTCGCGAAATGACGTAAGATATATTAGAGAGACTAGCCAAGAAATCGTCGGGTATAAATGCGAAGGTGGTATAATTTTTCTCATTTCGTAATCCACGCGAGATAAATTTGAACCATCCCTCTGTCCCTTTGGCTCAAATCAAACTCCAAAAGACGCTCTGAAATAAACTATTTCAGGGAAATTTCCACGTGTCTTGACTTTTGTTCTGCGACTGTAGCTGATGATTAAGAAATAATTTCAATTTTTTGGAAACAAATTCTTCTAATTTTTATCTCTCTAAATTGGTCACTTCTGATTTTTATTTCCCCAAATTCGAGCGTTTTCTAGTTTTGATTCTATACAAATTTTAAAGTTTTTAATTTTGATTCTTGGAACATTTGGGCGCTTCTAATTTTTATTTCTCTAAATTCGTGCGCTTCCTAGTTTGGGTTTTTAAAAAATGTAGACGCTTCGAATTTTATTTGTTTGCTTTCACAAAAAACTAGAGCTCTGAAATTTAAAGGAAGATAATTTTCTTGCCTGCCATCAAATTCATTAGGCAAAATTCATTGTCAGCAAACGAGTTAATTAAAAAAATTTGAATAATTTATTTACGAATGCACGGGCTGTCGGTAGTTTAATAAACGTGTCTGAAAAGTTGACGGGGTTTCATCGTCTCTAATGACAGCCGTGAACGGAGAAAGGATCGGATCGTTAAACTTTTACTCGTGGTTGAAGTTTATGGCTTGGTGATACAAGAGGAGTATAATACTATAAACTATAATACTCGCGAACGTCATCGAGATCACAATTAGGAATTTCTCTTTCTTCTCTTCAAGCACGTTCGCATGACTATCTCAGCAGGAAGTCATTGTTTCGATTTGGATCACTAAACACGAGTTTTTTTTCAATATGACTAAAAGCCACGAAAGTGATTGTTTATAATCGTTTCAGTTCAGAGACCATTTACTTCTCCTAAAAAAAGGTTGAAAATTAAATAATTGTAGGCACCGAATGGCTTGTAATTATTATTGGCTACAACTCAAAAGCATCTAAACTGAATTGAGAGATAATTTTTTAAGCGCAAATTGACTTAAATCGATAAAGCATTTTAGAAACATAATTCTACATGATAATGATAATAGAATAATCATTGTTTTTTATTATATGTGTTATTATTAATCTGCATCATCCGATAGATAATTATCAGTTGTATCATTTTTGATTGATAAATGGAGGTTTGTATAGTGCACATCATTCTGCAACTTATTATAGTAATTAGCCTCTGGAAAATTATTGTAACCGTTCAAGTAATTGCATTTTAAGTTGCTTCTTATCACGTTACCTGGTAAAATTGCTGCATCAATTAAACTTAATATGCAACTCTGAAAGACTCAATTATCGGTAAAACAGTGATGATAAAGTTCATGGTTATTTTCATAAATGCCATATCCTCGTGTATCACTTTTTCCAAATTTTGCTTTTGACCTTTATTTCTTTCATAAATGAAGGTAATTTTACATACACAGATAACTTCTAGAAGAACGTGAAATTTTTTTTGTGGAGACGGTATTTACTTAAAGTTTTTCGAATATTTTTGCAAAATTCCTCATATATAATGGATACCTTTGTAAAAATTATTCCTGAAGTGGATGTAGAGATTTGGAATTTTATTAGAGAAATCAAAATTCCTAAAATTTACACGAAATACAATACATAATTGGCACAATCCTTTCCACAGCGAACACAGGAACATATTGACGAGATTCATCCAGCCATGGCTTGGCATTTACAGGTTCGGTCCAAACCCAACCGGGATTTAGTTGAGCAGAATCCGAACAGTGATATCACCATGAGCGATGAGGTAAGTAAAAATTTTATTCACATTTTCAGGTTTTCAATCAGGAATTTTTACCATATTTCTGAAAAATGGTCAGCAGTCGCGGAATAAAAAAGACAACTTTAATTCCGCAAAAGCCGGTAGCAAAGTTTCCAGTGGGCGATTGTCCATGAAAAGTTTTGTTAACTCTAAGTTGTAGTTAACATCGTTCAAGGTCGTCGTTGTGTTTGCCACGTGAATAATGCTGCCTTTTTTGTCTATGAATTCAAAGTACATTTCGTTACATTAATTGTTTTCAAGTGATTAAAATCTTATTTTAATTAGAGGTGGATTTAAAAAAAAAATAGGCTTAGCGAGGATTTGGGAGGAACATAAGAATCGAAAACAAAGGTGATAATCGAGGTTGTATTGCTCTAAATATCAAAGATGTAAAAATAGTTTTTATTTGTATAATCCTCAGGGATTTTCCATAATCAGAAAATTAAAAAATATAATGAGACGAAACACAATTTTGACATTGTGCCTCCGTAGCTCCATTATTTGTTAGTAGTTTATCATATTTAATTTAGTTTTTAGTCAAATTATTTTGAATTTATAGAAATAATAGGTAAATACATAAAAAATTCTAATTTTGTATTATTATTTGATTTTTTCATTATTATTATTAGTGATACTTTTTGAGACAAATTCGAGATTTGCTCGAAACCTGGCCAGATGAGTTTGAACGGAATTTGAGAATATCGAATAAAAAGTTTTGAGAATTTCGTTTCGAGATCTCGAATTTTCGAGAATATTGACTCGAGATGTCTCGTAATGCATCATAATTATTATACCTCAATTGAATGGTCACCTTACTACATTTTCCATATTTTTTTATTTATTTCCAAAACTGAGCTCAAAATCAAACATTTTCGCAAGATTCTCTCAACCGAGAATATTCTTGAGAACTTTCTCGGGAACATTCTCTCATTTTTCCTTCTCGAGAGTTTTAGAACTCCACCTGAAGAAACCTCAACAATAAAAATGGGACTCAAGATTCTATTTCCAGTGTCAAAAATCTAAAATGAGACCTAATTTTATGAGTCTTTCCTTTAATGACGCGAGATGTTCAATGTGCTGATTCGTTTGCAATGGAACTCGGAGGCGTGACGTTCTCATATCTGCGTCCATGAACGGTGGCCACCAAGGGACCGGTGGTTTTGTGGGTGCAACGGGTTGGGTAATGAGGGGCTGGTTGGGGGGAGGTTTAAAGAGAGAGAAAGGGAGGTGGGAGGGAGGAGAGCGACCTATCCAGGAAGTGCTAGCAGAATCGCCTCGTGGAACGACCACAACGAAGTAACCCGCTTCCTTCCCCCTCTCCCCTATTACTTCCATATGTGCAATTGCATCCACTCCCCCCCCCCAATCCACTAATATCAGTACGCATGCGTCAATGTGCACTTACACTCGAGCGCACGTGTACCGTAAGGTACGGGACATAAATGATCGCAAGCGTTAAGAAGGTGGTTAAGGTCGTTGAAGGTGGAAAAGCTCGTACAAGATAACCTTGTACGGAGCCGGAGAGAAATTTGTTGATTATGTAGTAAAAAGAATGGAAAAATCGATTTTCAACGAGATTGAATTGAAGTTGAGTGGTAGAAGAGGCGAGGGATCACGGAAATAAACTCGCCTGTGCCTGTGCCCAATTTATATTTAGCCCTCCTGTTCCACTTACACGAATCCCAACCGGTGACTCGTGCAAAGATCTCTTTCAGAATGCAACCCGGAATACGTTGGCGGAATTCATTACGTGGTGCCATCGTGAGGATCCGATTCCAGAAAGATTGGATGATAAAGATCCGTTTTTTAGAGGTTTTATCGCGATAATAGGACTCGAGGTAGTCACTTCGAGTTTCTTATGTCCGATAGAGATTCTGAAAAAGTAGATTTATAATTCTGCTTTCTGTTGATCGATTCTTCTCGATGGCATGCTTCCGATATCGTATAAAACATCTTAGAATTCTTCTTTTCTTCCTTAGTATTACTGCAATCAAACTAGCAAAAAAACAGTCATTTTGAATCGTCTGACTAGAGCCGTTCCTACGCAAAAACATTCAAGTTCAAGTTTTTACGTTTTTGACATAATGAGAATTTTTTTCGAGGCATCCTTTCGTAATCGTCGTTATGCAGTCAACGCTGTAACCGTTCTACATAGCCAGGATGCACCTAGGAATAGCAGGTCCAAGTTGAGCGCGTGTTGGATCGCGTTTTGCCGATTCCTAGGTATGGGTTAGGCGAGAGGGTGTACAGCGGGGGTAATGCGCGTGTGCAACACGACGTAAAGAGCGGCGATGCAGTGCCTAGAACGTGACGTCATTGGTGGCACGTGTCCCTCCTCTTACCGCACCGACACCCCCGGTTTTCCAAGTGTTCTAGCCATCTAGCCGATGCGACTGCATTTGCCGGTAGTGGGTGCAACGGAGAACGTTGATGGGTTTGAAGGCGATGCAGTGCCTAGAACGTGACGTCACTAGTGGCACGTGTCCCTCCTCTTACCGCACCGCCACCCCCGGTTTTCCAAGTAGTTGCACCCGGCAGCGGGTGCAACGGAGAACGTTGATGGGTTTGGAGGCCGTGGGAGGGGGTGGGAGAGCTAAGGTCACCACGGCCCTGACTGCACGCGCGCAAAATACTATCTATGCGCGATCGCCCCACGCGGAAGATTCATTTCTAGTTCCGCCTATGATGCAGCAATATATTTCAAGTCGTATTAAGAAGCTTTTCGCATGTTTTCGAGGTTATAGAGAGAGATAGGACTCTCCAGGGATTCAGTTAAATGTATTGAAGAATATTTTAACGATTCTGATCAATTCCTTTTGGTTAAAGAGGGTAGAACAGGATTTTGATGATTGGATGTAGTTTTTGCAGAGTTACTGGGTTGGGCTCACCTCGAATTTTATTTTTGTGATTAGAACTTGAGAAATGAAGATTCTCTTATGATTCTTCTTTAGGGAGCAAATGGAACGATGGCAAGAATTGCTCTAATTTCTTTAAATTGAATTTTATTGTTTTCGAAATTCTGCAAACTGGTCGATGATTTCTCGATGTTCTGGAAGTGGGTATGCGGATGAATTTGATTTAAAAAAATTAAAATAGAACAAATTCGTCATTTTTATTAGACGGCCCTGCCTAAGTTAAAATAATCGCGTTCCATTTCATGCCCCCAAATAAAAAAAAATTGTCAAGTTCCATTTTAAAAACGCGATATTATATTTAAAGATTCTCCGAAGCTCTCTGAAAGTGCATTTCGTTTGGAGCGATCCGCTTAAAGATAATCGATGACAAAAAAAAGTCAAGGTCTCTCCTCTTGATAAAGTCGTCAGAAGCTTTTCTGAATTCCCTGTCAGAGGAGCTGGCTCCACAAGACGTCGTAATTTATAGCACGCTGTCTCACATCTGAATTGTGACACGTCCCTGGGCTCTTACGTAATAAACGTTGCGTAAACTCGTCATTCGCGTGCAAAGTCGTATACGTTTTCTTACCCGGCAACAGCCGGCTCTTTAGAAATGAACAGCTGACTCTGATTTTTCAATCTCCCCAAGTTGAATAAATTTTCCAACATTTTTTTCCCACTCTTGAAACTCTGGAAAATGATTTTATAATTTATCAAATTAAGATGGATTTGATGGATTGAAAGCCTTGAAAATTTCATTGAAGTTTCTAAATTTGAATTGATTGCAAGTTTGAAGAATTTGTTCAAGCTTCCATGCTGTCAAATTTGAACCCTTCTAAATTGGAAGCAGTTAATGAAATCAATAACTTTGAAACCAACCTTCCAAGAAATGTTTGGAACTGAAGGCTGATTTAAAAGTTGGAAGGAATTCAAAAACTGTTAACTAATCGTTTATTCTTTTCATAGAAAGTGATGCCACGTCTGAAAAAATCCATATTTCTGAGGATAGGTCGGGGAAAAAGTGACCGTAGAATTCGACACTATATCGGAGCGGGCCTAACTCGGCAACGGTTAGGTCGGGTTATGCAAAGATGAGTTCACCATCGGCCTTGGCCGCAGCACACAGAGCCAGAGTGCTCGCAGAATGGCGACCTGATAAATATACATGCAGTGCGAGAGCTGCAAACTTATTTTCGGTACCTTCGACTCTCGGGAAACAGAGCAGAGCACTTTATCCTACCAACCACCAAATCTAATACTTTCGACCGTGGCCCTCGACCAAGAAAATTTAACCAGACCACTATCTTGTTAGCTCCTCCCACATCCTGGAATCATTAGCTCATGAAAATCATTTCCGGCTCCCAGGAAATCAATCATCGATACCTGCAAATCAATTTTTTCCAAATTGAAACTGGGTTTGTCTTCAGTTTAAGATAGCGGGATTTTCATTGACAGTCATTTCAGAGGATTAGAAGCTATCGTTTCTAAATTGACAAATTCTGAAAAGAGAGCTTGAATTTTTAAAAGATTAATAAATTCATTTTCTGGAGTGACTTCTTAGGAATAGAGAATGCCGGCGTGATAGGGTGCCGCGTGGGTTCCAATGTGACGTGGATTCGCGACCATGACACCGACGTTCCGCACGTAGGAAATACTTGGCATAAGCCTCCCTCGTGCTCGTGCTCCTTCCCCACCTCCTTTTTCCTCCGCCCCCTCTCATCCGCCACCCCTTCTCATCAGCCACCCCCTCTCATCCGCCACCCTCTCGATGTAACCTTTGCCTTCTACCCTCCCCCCTCTTGCTCCATTCCACTCTCCCTTTCTCCCACCGCACAGCATCTCCCTCTCTCTCTTGTTATTCATCTTTGTCTCTCTGCCGTTAATGACAATTGTCACACGGGTTACGTTTCAAGATTATGTAATTACAACTTTCGTAGTAATGTCGACCACGCGTGGAACTTTTGATCTCCATTACGTTTTATCGTGTTGGGTGACGTAATGTTCGCCTTGGATTTGTAATTTAGGTTTTTAGATGATTTTTTGGTAATTTTTAGAATTTGAGATTGGTTGTTTAATCGAAGGATTTGGAGTTTGATTAGCTTTTTGTGAAATTAAAGTCGTCCCTCATGTAAAAACCAAGCTTCTTCTTCTTTTCTGCAAAAAACAAAACAAGTTTCGATCCGCAAACAATCTTATTCACCATGAAGTTCTCCAAAACAAAAAGCTGATTCGCTAACTTGATCACATTATCCAGGCTCATCTACTTTACCTGAAACAGAAATATCGATGATCTTATAGGTATTACAGTTTTTGTTTTTTCATTTCAAACTTCACGAAATGAAAATCTGTTGATAGTGATTTCAGAATTTGAAACGCAGTTGATTTTTTTTTAATAGTGAGCTGTCGTTCATTTGAATAGACTTTCGCTGCTTCATTCACAGGCGGACATGCAAACTATATATTATGCAAGGCGAAGGCATTTTTTACTAGTGGTACGTGCACATTGGTCGTTTTTCAAGTTGGTTCGAATAGCTCAAGTTGTACTTTTTATTCTCAAACAACAAACGTACGTGCAAATTTACGAACTGCGAAATTGGTTTCCATGCAGTTTGCACCAATGTTTCCCTGGAGTGCAATTCAATGGATGGCCCTTTATCTACAAATTCGAAAGAGAAGCACGAAATATATATTCTCTTGACCAACTGTAAATGGGCATTTCCATGAAAAATTGACAGATTCATTCGTGCGTCACGACACATTAATTCATATTAAAAAATCGCACTATTCTTGGAATTTGGATTTTTTCATATTATTCTCATGAATAGTGACCAGAAGCTTCCGAAACCTCTACTCTTTTTTTAGTCTTAACAAATAGTGCGTTTTTCTATATGAATTAATGTGACGTGACACACGAACATTTTGTCCGCTTTTTCATGGAAATGCCCAAAATATGGTTTCTAATTTGGATATCAAACTCTGATTCATTTTCATTAATTTGTAAAAATACTGCGTTTATCAGCTAAAACATTTATCAGATAATACAATTTGCATTACTTTATTAATCAGTTTGAATTTCCATTTTTCTGCATAAAACTTGGACTTTGACCTGATTAAATTACTCATGTCCCTTTTTTTATTTGCACAGCTGAGCCAGGATATTTTATTAGGCTCGAATGCCACGTGTCATTGGAATCAGAGTGAGGTCAGGGCTGTCTTTTAATCTTGCCAGTGCCCTGAAGTGCATAATAGGCCTAGAGTTCTCAATCGAATCAGAAAGCATTTTAAGCCTATCCTCAAAACAATCTCTTACTAAGCCTCTAAAAATGAATCTTGATTTTATAGGAAGCTAGCTTAGAAAATGTTCTTAACCCTTAAATGGTATCGTCGGGTCACTCGTGCCTCGCCAAAAGATTTTCCCTTTGCTAGCTTGTAGAGAAGCGCGAGGGAAGGCCCAGACCATACCTTAAAAAATGGTACACTAGTAGGCTATGAGCTGATTGATCCTTATGCTAGAATAGTTGATAAGATTTCATGAATTTTGCGGAATTTTTTAGAGCACTTTACAGCACTTTTCAAAGCGCCAGACCCGAGTGACCCGACGATACCGTTTAAGGGGCCGAAAATGACGATACCATTTAAGGGTTAATACTGAAACTAGAATTTAATCAGGGTGGCCACGTGTCAGGGAAGTCAGGGAAGTCCGAGAAATACCAGGGAAAAAAGAATTTGTCAGGGAAATCAGAGAAATGTCAGGGAAATGCGAGTAACTGTCAGGGAAAATCGAAAATTGACATTTATGCTATGTTATTTTTGTCTTCTTACATATATAGCTTTTATAGTTTTTTAAACAGATTTTAGAAGCTTCCCAAGGATTTCGAAGGATTATAAAGAATTTTAGGTATTCTTTGAGATTTTCTGGGTTTCTAATGATTTCAAGAGATTTTCAATAATTTATAGGGATTTTAAGAGATTTCTAGGAATTTAAAGGGATTACAAGAGATTTTTATGATATTTAAAAGATTTCGTGGAATTTTAAAGGATTTTAAAGTTCCTTGTGGAATTTGAAAGAATTTTAAAGAGCTTGTAAGAATTTTAAGTAATTTTGATTTTTTTTAAAGTGATTTTTAGGGATTTTAATGTTTCCCATGGAATTTTAAAGGATTTAACGAGATTTTTATGATTTTTAAAAGATTTTTTGGAATTTTAAGGAATTTCAAAAGGTTTTCAAAAATTTTAAGAGATCTTTACGCATTTTAAGGGATTTTAAAATTTTTCGTGGTATTTTAAAGGATTTTAAGAAGCTTGTAAGAATTTTAAGAAATTTTGACATTTTTAAATTGATTTTAAGGAATTTTAATATTCCTAATGAAATTTTAAAAAATTTCAAAAGTTATTTCTGATTTTTAAAAGATTTTGTGAAATTTTAAAGGATTTCATGGAATTTTAATAATTCTAAAAAATGTATCAGATTTTAAGGGATTTTATGGGATTTTAAATGTTGTAGTGAAATTTTAAGGAATTGAAAGATGTTACATTTTTAATCATTTTCTGTCAGGGAAATTTGTCTGAAAATCAGGGAAATGTCAGGGAAATTGAAAAATTGAATTTTGTGGCCACTCTGAATTAATTGAATTACAAATATTTTATAAATGAATAACCATGGGTTTGAAATAGTCTTTCACATCCTTGAGGAGACACGTGCAGCATTTTTGAATTCACGTTTATTTCTCTCCTCGTCGACCTTGCATCGTTTGAATTCACCGACAATCATTAGGAACGATTTAAAACGAGCTTGCTTGTAGAAAGGACTCACAATACGTAAATTCAGAAAATTTTTGTAAAATTAAACACGAGCAATTTCAAATGCAGTTGGAATCTATGATGATTTTGAAATCTAAACCTTGTTCGCTTTTAAAATTCTAATTTTTCTTTTAAATTTTAATTCAGTTTTCCTTTTTTACATTCTCATATGAGAAGGTATTTATTTTCCTTAAAATTATTAAAAATATTATGGTTGCAGAATTTGGAGAAAGGAGAAAGTCGATGATTGTAAGTGGAAGCCCACTTTCTACCGGGCCATTAATCACTAATTCGGAGACTCAACGTCGAACCGTTTCTGAGTCAAGGACGTGCGAAATTTTCGGCTGATGGAGAGTCGATATGGGTCGTAAACAGAAAATCGTTGTCCTAGGTCTTGCCTTATTTTTGTTTTGATTTCATCAAGGCAAATGTCCTGCCTTTCTCATCTTATCTTTTTCGAGGGTTCTAGTAAAAAATGAGAATGTCCAGATGTCGAGCGGAAGTAATAAAGTCCTTTAAGGGCTTTCATACGATATAGTTATACTTGCACTGAAGATATAGTTGATCCTGCTCGCTTTAGTGCGGGAGTTGCAAACTTTGTACGCCTCACTTTACGAGTGCGTTAACCCTTGGATTTCCAAGGGCGAAGGACAGACTCTGCGAGAAGTTCCATCGATCCTTCGACAATCCTACCTTGACCTTGCAACAGGTTCTTAAGTTCTCAGTTTCTGATTTCTCGAAACTAGGATCTTTCTCTAATGAAAAAGTAAAGAAAAGAATTTAAAAATGTTTCGAATCTTTTTGATTTATCTTATTTTTTCTAGTTTTCCCTTTCGTATTAAGTTTCTTGCTTTGCTTAGTGTTTCCATTATTTTCGTTTTCGATTAAGGGTTTGATTCGGGTGGAGCTAAACGATTTTTCGAGATTGAAAGATTTGACACCTTTTGTGTAACTTTGCTTTAAGGAAAAAGGGTGGATAGATAATTAATGATTCTTGTCAGAATTTCTGAGATAACGGTTGATTGTCATCTTGTGGACTTTTTTTTCGAAGAGAAAAGGTTCAACCCGTATATTTCGAGTCACGACAAGGTCGAGGTCATCCAATGCTCCCAGCTTTTCTACCCAGCGCCCTTGGCACGAGCTTCGATCCACCGTAAATTTAACCAGAAACCAAGTTTCAAATCATCCATCCAACATCAAAGTTTGAGAATAATTCTTTTGGAAAATGATTTTGATTCTTAAATTCTTAATGGCCCTTCTTTTCAAACTCTCCCTCCAATTGAAATCCAATATTCAATTGCCAATGACATAATTATTTTCTAAATAGATTGATATTGAATCTTAATTCGTCAATTTTTGAAGGCCAACTTTCAAATCAGACGACGTCAGAGACAAGATGATGGAACAATTTTTTCTGGCAGTAATGGATTAAAGTGGATAGAGGTGCTTGAGAATGCGTCGAGGCTCTAATTGGCGATTGGCCCTTTAGAAACCGCGACTGACGAGAGATAGAAAAAAAAGTCTGACCGTGTACGCGATCTAATCGCACCGAATCCTTGAGCGCGATTAGCCGAGCGCATTATGCAACTAGTATTTCGACATCGGTGCGTTTTGCTCATGCGCAACTTCCATCAAGTTTTGACTTTCTCTCGAATAGGTATCGCGATTGGTTGCCTGACTTTCTCGCGTCCTAAATCTCTTGGCAGTGAACCGAATATTCGAACCACTCCACCTCGCTTCTTGCAATGCGCACTTTGACGAGGTCGGAGGCCGAAAAAGGTCCGATGATGCGACCTGCAAACTGTTTTCAAGGAAAAAAAAGGAAAAAAAAACAAGTACTGATTGCGCAGCAGCTTTTAATGCCTTTTTGCCTTTTAAGTTGAGACAATTTGGTTTCTCTCATTATCCAAAGAGATTTTTTACCCACTTTATGGTTTGAAAGTTTCTGGGGGCTTTTTATTTGATTTTTGATTTCAGTATAAGCCAAACTTTGCAAAACTTTTCCCAACGTGGAACTGTAACCCAGATCTGTAACACGCCGTCCTACATAAAGTATTTTACGATGTAACACCTGTTGCGTATTACATATATTCTGAGCCGGGATTCACAATAGAATTGCTCTCCAAGTGGAAGAATAATTACTTGACAGTGAGTCAATATTGACTGCCTTCTTTGCCTGAATCTAAGACCACACAAAGAAATAAATTCACAAGCAAATTATAATTTATCTTGAAAATCATTAATTAAATTCATTTATTTGAAATTGCCAGTTGAAGATAAAATGCAATTCGTATTTAAATTAAACAATCCTCGATCTAAAGCTTCAGTTCTTTTGTCTGTTTTTAAAAAATTTCTAATTTGGATTTTGTTTAAGCTCCTTTATTTTAAAAAGAAAATATTTTATTAAAGATGTTTGACTCATTATTTTATTTATTTGATAATTTTCTTTTAGTTTGACTTGTTTCAACGGGTCGAAAATTACACTGCTCTTCCGCTTTATGTACCTCCGGTAAATGGGTTCCAGGAATTTTCGCCGACGGTAAGGGGTCCAAGGGGACGAGAAAGCTGAGCTAGGAGCTCAGCGGAGTTTTGCAAGTACCGTAGCCACAAAGCGGGCATTATCCTAAGCGGATAATTTCGTTAGTTCACTTCAGTTCGTTTTCAGGGTTTTGGTTATACGTTATATATAATAATTAATAAATAATAACTAAATAAAACTTAAAATTAAAATAAACGTTAAATTAAACTTATATTT
>JBAGKK010483419.1:0-16692 GCA_037177015.1 Euceroptres primus
TTCGGCGAATTAAAATGCAATGGCATATATATATATATATATATATATATATGTGTGTGTGTGTGTGTGTGTGTGTGTCTATTGCTTCAACCAATAGTATAACAATATAAGGATGAAAATTTAAAAATCTTCAATATTCATCTAATAATTTTTGTTGAAAAAAATATTTCAAATTTGATTAAAGCTCGTTTTTTTCTGTTTGTATGCATCTAAAATATGACGAAAGTAATAGAGAACAAGGTTAAGAAACGTATTTAGAATTTTTTGTGGACTTCCTTAACCTTTTTAACCATTGTGATATTTCACAATTTCCATTCCTTAAAATACGTGAATAGACTATAGAGAACGAACTAAACATATCTTTAACATTTATTGCAAATCAATAATGTCGTAATTACATTGAATGCTAAATAAAGAAAAAGATAAAGAAAGAAGAGAAAGAGAAAAAGAGAAAAGAGAAGAATTTCCCGAAAAGAATCTTTTTCTATTTTCGTTAACCTATTTGAAAATTATTATTCTTTTCAAGCAAAATGACTAACTTGTAACTTCATTCAATATAACATACAATGGTCGTAGGACACGATGACAATGAATCTATGAAAAGGAATTATTTTTTCAAGGTTACTTCCTTAATATAAATTTGTTTAAATTGTGAGTTTGTAAGAACGAATAATTTTTTACTGACAATATTTTCACGTATAACTTACCTTATAAAAAGTGCACTTATCTGAAAAAAACGCGGGACACGATGACATTACAAAGATGTACGGTTTTCGAAATTTTGTGAAATTTGTTAATTGCTGGTTTTATTTACAGTTTTGATAAATTTTCACAGAAGTATATTGTAAAGTTTCCGTCAAAATTCAATTGTTTTATAGTTTAAATATATGGAAAATTAGTATTTTCATTTTAAAAATCCAACGAAATGTGTCTCTGGATACGATGACCAAAACTGAATTTCTAATCTGGGGACACATGAAAAGCTATTTGTTTCTTGAAATTGAAATTAATGAAACGATTATTAACTTCTTTTTTATCTTTAGGAATAATAGAGAAAAGATGTATCTCAGAAAAGCATCCAATTTCACTGTAAAAGACTGCAAAAAGGCTTTCGAATACTTATAAATATAATCAGGGAAAAGGGACACGATGACATTTTCTGATATTTGAAAGATTTTACGTGTATTCTAGGGATGGTAAAGTCGACTTCCACTTTAGTCGAAAGTCGACTTTTTTCTCTTGAAGGTCGACTTTTCATGATCGACTTTCAACGCCTGAAGTGGAAGCCGACTTTTAATCGACTTTTCATGGTTATTACCAGAGAAAAAAAGTCGAAAAAAGTAGAAAAAAGTTGCCTTTTAAAGTAGACTTTTTGAAAATTGAAAGTCGATTAATCGGAAGTCGACTTTTTACTGTAGTTTTTCAACCCTAGTGTATTTTAGCAACACATGGATAAATGTAAGCATATGACATTGTATTGTGGCTCGCGAGCTAAAAAATCCTTATATTTAAAACAGGATATTTGTAAGAATCAGGTCTGGTTTCACCAACTGTGATTAAAATTTTAATCAATGATTAACTCAGCTTAACCGCTCGTAATTGGCCGGTTAAGGAGTTAATCCTTGATTAAATTTTTAACCAGAGTTGGTGAAACCGGCCCTAAGAGCCCTAATTTTCTCGAGACACACTTTCGTCGATTTTTTTACGTTTACCCATAAATTGTCATAATAATTTAATTTTAAGTTTAAACAATATTTCAGTATTAAAATTGAATTTTCTCAAGCAGACTGCTAACAGTTTTTTATATTTTTTGTTACAGGTAAGTGTCGAAGGAGAAAGGAGCGATGGTATTCGTTTTGGTTTCTTTAGCAGTGAGGGTGAGTTTTTGTCTTGAAAGAAATTTTAAATTAAACAAGTGAAATTCACTTTGTTATCTCGCTGCCTTACCACCCCTGGCTTCCTTGCGAGAGACAGCCCTTAATTATAGCGTTTCTCCCGATACGTCACGTAGATTACGTCTCGCGATCGAAGCAGTCGGATGGTTGACCTAAAAAGCTGGAATCGAGGAAGAAAATAAAGAACAATCGACTTTCGTTCAAACCGGTTGAATCGCGAGTTTCTGACATTTTCACCGACGCAAGAAAAGTTTGACTCCCACGATGGGGGTTGATACGATCTGCCAAATGTCACTCGGCCAGACGACTCTATATTTGAATTCGAGCTTGGCACGACTGGCAATTTCCGCAGGAACTTGCGATATCTTTTTATATCTACCTGTACTGACGTTCGCACCAAAATTAATGTTCTTACGAGTTTTGTCGAAAGTTTGCGATATCGACGGAAACCGAGACGAAGATCCCTGATACCGAGTGCAATCTTCAAACCTTCAAAAGTGTCAGACGTCTGCGATTAATGATATCTAGATTCTCATTCTTCTTGATATTTCCACTTTTAGTATCATATCTAGCCTATTCTTAAATTAAATCGTTTCAAAAACTAGACGAAGGATGGAGTATTTATAATCTAGTTTCCGGCCGGCAGAGACATCCTAAATCCTTCTTGTCCTATTTAAGTTTCTCTGGAGAATCTAGGAAAATACCACCTCTTACTTCAGCGGTGTCAGGTTTATGCGAGGTGAATTTTGCGAGGGCTTTAGGCGAGCGGCGGCAATATCAGAAACGGTAACTCCCTCGCGTCGTCAGCGTGTTGGTACTAGTTGGTACACGAGGATATCCATTTCAGGACATTTAAACCGGCCGACTACCACAAACCGAGGTGATGTACACAGCTCTTCTAAGATTACTAGGCAGTTTCATTATGCTTGCGAAAAGGTTCGCGACAACGCTCGAATGCCCGGCTACTCTTTCTCTTTGTGTTCCCAGAGAGGTTTTCAAGAAGCGCAAAGAAGGTTAGATTCCAAGTCTCTGGCCAGGTCAAGCGAAATCTAGAAGGGACTTCCTGCTTCCTCAAACGGTCCATATCAAGGCGCATTTCGTTTTCATTTAAAATCCTCTCTTCTAAATGAGAATTATGGCGAAATGCTTCCTCCCTTTGTGAAAATAGACTGAGAAGTATTAAATACGTATTCGAGCTTGAATATTTATCTTCCAGAACACAATTAAGTTGACTATCATCATGTTTCTTTGTTTATCCAAGGTGGTCGTTTATATGTAATTTCAACCTTCTCTAGAAACATTTGCACCAGTAATTTTTCAAACTGTTTATCAAAATGAGACTCTTATTTAAAAAATGTGGTGTGTTATTTGTGAGTAATTTTCAACACGAAGGATTTGGGGTTTATGAGTTAAGCCAGAGTGTCTAGCGTCCTGGAAATCTTTGAAAACCTGAGAGAGTTCTTGATTCTTTTTACCTGAAAAAACCTGGAAAAGTGTTTGAATTTCAATCATAGTCCTGGAATTCTTCTACATCTGAATTAGTAGTTTCCTTCAAATGAAATAATGTTCTCTAAATCTGAATTAGTCTAAAACTACTAATGAAATAACGAGAAGTCTTCCACCAATTGAATTAGTAAGCATTTCTACTAATATTTAGTAGAAAACAACTAATTTCTAGTCAAATTCTACACTGAGAAAAATAGATGATGAAAAGGAGGGGAAGTTAATATCTAGATATTGAACTATGGGACAGCTATCTAAGATATTATGGTGTAATATCTAGATATTATGATTTAATTTATGAGATATTATATTATAATATCTAGGTATTACACCCTAATATCTTAGATAGCTTTCCCACAGTTCAATATCCAGATATTAACTTCCCCTCCTTTTCACTATCTTTAGTAATTCTAAAGGAATTAATAGTTTTCTTCAAATGAAATAATGTTCTCTAAATCTGAATTAGTCTAAAAATACTAATGAAATAACGAGAAGTCTTCCATTAATTGACTAATTAGTAGTTTTCTATTAATTATTAGCAGAAATGTAAAAATCAGTCAAAAACTATTAATGAAATAACGAGAAATCTTCTACCAATTGAATTAGTCAGCATTTCTACTAATAGTTAGTACTTGTTTTTACTAATTCCACTAATTAGGAAGCATTTCTACTAATAACATTCTACTAATAGCATTTCTACTAATAACTACTAATGAAATAACGAGAAGTCTCCCACCAATTGAATTAGAAAGCATTTTTACTAATAGTTAGTAGAAAACAACTAATTTTAAGTCAAATTCTACACGGAGAAAAATTGATACTGAAAAGGAGAGGAAGTATATATCTGGATATTGAACTGTGGGACAGCTATCTAAGATATTATGGTGTAATATCTAGATATTATGATTGAATATATGAGATATTATCTTATAATATCTAGATATTATACCCTAATATCTTAGATAGCTGTCCCATAGTTCAATATCCAGATATTACCTTCCCCTCTTTTTCACTATCTTTAGTAATTCTAAATGAATTAGTAGCTTTCTTCAAGTGAAATAATGCTCTTTATATCTAAATTAGTCAAGAACTACTAATGAAATAACGAGAAGTCTTCCAGTAATTGAATTTGTAAGCATTTCTACTAATAATTAGTAATTTTCTACTAATTATTAGCAGAAATGTAAAAATTAGTCAAGAACTATTAATTAAATAATGAAAAATCTTCCACCAATTGAATTAATAAACACTTCGACTAACAGTTAGTAGTTTTTTACTAATTGTACTAATTAGTAAGCATTTCTACTAATAATTAGTAGTTTTCTAGTAATTATTAGTAGAAATGTAAAAATTAGTCAAGAACTATTAATGAAATAATGAAAAATCTTCCACTAATTGAATTAGTAGACACTTCTACTAACAGTTAGTAGTTTTTTACTAATTCTACTAATTAGTAAGCATTTCTACTAATAATTAGTAGTTTTCTAGTAATTATTAGTAGAAATGTAAAAATGAGTCAAGAACTACTAATGAAATAACGAGAAGTCTTCCACAAATTGAATTAGTAAGCATTACTACTAATAATTAGTAGTTTTCTACTAATTATTAGAAGAAATGTGAAAATTAGTCAAGAGCTACTTATTAAATAACGAGAAGTTTTCCACCAATTGAAACATTAAGTATTTCTACTAAAACTTAGTAGTTTTCTACTAATTCTACTAATTAGTAAGCATTTCTACTAATAATTAGTACTTTTATACTAATTATTAGTAGAAACGATTACTAATTCAGCTGGTTTAAGACTTCTCGTTATTTCATTAATAGTTTTTGAAATAGTTTGTAAAATCGAGGAAAATAACCACATCATTGAGTTTTACAAATTTTAAAAGAAAAATCTAATTGCGATTTAGAAAAAAATAACTGAATCTGCAATTAATTATTTAACGTTAGTTATTTGAGATTTCGTATTTTCTCTTTCGCTTTAGAAAAAAATCGTAATTTTTATTTAATCTTCATCATTGATAGCTTATTTTGTTCTTTAGAATATTTTCTACAATTCTATTTGAGTGGTTCTTATTAAATGACAATTAAATTAACATAATACAAATTGTTAAATAACTAATATTTTATCTTACTAGTTATCTACCTACACTGAAAAAAATGTTTTAATCAAACAAGCATTTGTTTGATATACGGTCAAACAGAGATTTTGTTTGACTCAAACAAAAATTTGTTTAATTCAATCAAAATTGAAAAAAAATTCAAAATTCAACATCATTGATTCAATGATCAATTTGCTCGAATCAAACAAATTTTATATTTGAGATATGCTAAGTTGCTATATTGCTATATTGCTAAATTTGTTTAATTCAAACAAAATTAAAAAAAAACAAATTCAAAATTCAACATCATTGATTCAGTGATCAATTTGCTCGAATCAAACAAATTTTATATTTGATATATGCTCTCTACATCTGAATTAGTAAAAAGTTGGTTACTAATTCACTTAAGTGAAAATTTCTACTAATTATTAGTAGTTTTGGAATAAAGTTTTAGTGAAAAGTTTAAAAGAACAAAAGAAGTGATATACGACTAGTAATTAGTAAAAATATTCACTAAAGTAAATTAGTGACCTGAAGTAAATCACTAAAGTAAATTAATTTATTGAAGTAAATTTTCACTAATTCAGATTTAGAGAGTGTAGGGTCAAAAAAATTTTTGTTTGATTCATACAAACATTTTTCTCAGTGTAGTAAGCTTAGTTAGAATCATTTTTTAACTATTCGAATCATTATTTAACTATTCGAGAATACTTTCTCTTATTCAAGTACATATGAAGAAAAACACGGGCAACCGAGAATTTTTTGTTACTTTTAAAACTATTGAATTCATACAAAGTTTGGAGGTGTAACCAATTTTTCAAAATGCACCCACATATTTAAACATTCTTCAATGCTTGTAAAGAGGACGCATAAAATTCCTCCCTCATCCTCACTAAAGTAGAAATCCTTCTGAATCTTTTATACTAAGAGATTATTGTTATCATTCTCATTATCATATTAAAAAACATACTTAAAGTGAGATGTACCTTTTAATATCACCGTGTCCGAATATCCACCCTCTGCGGTACCTGGAAAAATTTATTTTTTGACTTGAAAAACCTGGAGTTCTGGAATTTTTTTAGGAGAAATGCTAGACATCATGGTTAAGCGAAATTTTACGGTTGATTACATTGAAATTCTGACGCACAACTCATTCAGTTGGAGGATGCGCAAATCCATCCGTGATCCTCTTAGTCACAGACTGATCGTTGACTTTGTGTTAGAGGATCCTCGATGTACCGTTTGTACATGATTACAGGACTTCCTCTGCCCATCTAGAGGATTTATCTGACGGAAATGGTATAAAGAAGATTTCCTAGATACACTCTTCTGGGATTAAATAAAAACACTAATTCCTGCTTTTCATCTCACTTAGACCCACTAAATATGGTACGATATTTTGTTTACTGTATATCCATATTATGTATATTCGTATTTCAGTTAATTAATTTTATTAATTTTGTATTGTTTGTTAATGCTCTATTATGGAAAACAAAGCATTAAAACTTTACTTTACTTAGGAGCATATTTACCTCCTAAATAAAGGTTGAAAATGGAAAGAACATGAGAATGAAGACATTTACAATATTCAAAGTAGACTTTTAAAGTAAACAGAACTTTGGTAATTGAAAAAGTGACAAAGTCATTCATGGTAGGACTCTTTTGAGCAGCAGGAAAGAAAGAACCTAGCTGACGTCACGTCCTTTCAATTTCACATTAATCGGATGGTAGTCTCCGCTCGTTTCTCGCTTCGCTTTGTCGTTGAAAATGTCTTCCTGGCGCGGAGGAGCTTTTGTCCGTGTTTATCGTACGTGTGTACTATGATCGAGAACGACCTAGTTCACGTCGTTTTTTACAACTGCGTTTTGTCATCTCTAATTGTAAAAAATATCACAAAGTCAATGTGGACATTATTTTAATTGTGACTCTTTTTCTTTTAAACTTTGAGACCATTACGGTCAAAAAAACTTGAAAAATTTTATTTGAAGATTATTTGAAGTTTATTTGAAGTAAATAACCGGTTATTTGAAGTCGAAGAACGGTTATTGATTTCTAAAGAAAATCCTACACACTGTATTTACATACTTCTACTTTCCTTAACCCCTTTAGTGGCATTGGCGCAATACTGTGCACATCTTTTATTTTCCATCAGTTTTTATAACACCAATTATTAACAAAAAAATATAGACGAAAATTTTCAGCACTTCTTTTTCTAAAAATACGTGTATTCCACATCTAAATCTGTTTGCTGGCATCAACAATACACTGAATCAAAATTAAACGCTGATATTCTGCTACCACTGAAGGGGTTAAGAAAACGGAAAAAGACGAGGCTTTTTATGAAAAACCAGAAATAAATCTCAAAAAATAATTTTATGGAGTAATTAGCATATTCTAAGAGAACTTGGAGGGTGAGAAGTTATGGCTGACAACCACTGAGGTTGTAGGTCCTTCTTGAGCTCCCTATTAATTACGAAGTAACGGCTTGCGTGATTCGAGCTATTTGCCCATCTACCCTCCTTCAGAAGCACATTCTCTTTCGAACTAAGCCTTCAAACAAACCGAAAGCAACAAATCCAAAGTGAACCGAACTACCTACGAACGTACTTGCCCTCGCTCGAATATGTCGGAGCTTGCACTTGTAATATTTTAGAAAAGTTTTCAGCTATCCATTCCACTTTCCTCGAACTCCTCGTACGTGAATTTAGTGGGCTGGGGTGAAGATCCAGAAGGAAAGAGGATAAGATAGAGGGAAGATAGAGTTTGAAGGAAGAAGGAAAAGGGTAGTTGGCGATAAGTTCAAGCCCGCGTGGATACAAATATGTCACCTGAAAATCGTCTACCGAAAACCCGCCAACATCATCAGGATAACGGCAAACTGGGTCGCGACTGCACAGAGTTTCAAGATCCAACGAGCAATCGGGCTTCCGACACTCCTTACTTCTTTTATATTGTCTTCCCTTTTCATTGGAAAATTCAATGAGACTGTTTTGGTCGTTTCGCGAAAATACGATCTTCTACTGTTTGAATTAAACACAGGAAGTAAAAATGTTCTTCTATATTAAAAAGAATGTTTTTAGAAGACTTAAGAAGAACCTTCTTCTTCTTTAATATTAATTTCTAAAAAAAACTTCATTCCGAAAGTGAAAAGCTTAAATGCAAATCTGCAGATTTACATTTCCAACTTGAGTAGTTCCGAACTTCTCCTTTGTTCTTTAAATTTAATTTTAGTTTCAAAATATTATCTAAAATTATTTTGTGCTTTCAACTAGGAAATTAGAAAGTTTTCAAAAGATTAAATCCTTGACCTAGAAAGGCAGGGACATGTCATGAGACAGTATAATGTGAACGCTTGTCATATTTTTCAAGATTCCGAAAAGAATTTTGCTTCACAAGCACTTTCTTTAACACGATTTGCCTGCGACTCGTGTCAATAATGTAGAATGATTTCGTACTGAAAGCTCCCTTCCATTTGGATTTCAATGGCTGCCTGCGCCTGAAAGAGATTGCAGAGGTTTGTGGTCGCTTCACTTGCACCTGTTATATCAAAGAAAAAAAATCGCAACCGAGAACTGCAGAAAATCTTGACGACAAATCGTTGAGCGCCGCCTGCAAGCAAGGGGAATACCTTCAAAATTTATGACAACTCTCGTTTCGACGTTCTCGCGTGGAGTGGACATTGCTGGAATCAATGGCATTGCTCGAGGGCGTAATCCTCTTTCTGCTCGTTCAGATTGTCCATGATACGATCCTCGTTTCAGTATCTTTGTAGTTCGATGAGGTTATGGATCGTCGGGTTTGATCTTTTCGTACACCAGTATTTACTTTTTCGATTCTTGATAGCGTCACGTGCTTGTGACATCGATGTACCTCCTCGAGCGAAAATAAACTTCCATCAAAAAAATATATTGTACAAAAAATTTATGGAACCTTGAAACTCCAATCTTTTTACGAACTTTGCAATTTTATCATAATTGGTTCGTTTTTTAAATGTTTGTATACCATATATTTAATGTATTTGCTATTAGATACAACGATTACGTATGTAAATTATTTTCTACTTACTAAAGACACAACGCCACAAAAAAAAAGTGTCGTGAGCTACACTCAGAAAAATATTTGTTTGATTCAAACAAAGTTTGTTTGAATCAAAAAAATTATAACGTTGATATGGGTCAAAAAAATGTTTCTTTGATTTAAACAAATTCTTCATTTATCCTTATTTATTTTATTTGCATAAATTTTTATTTAGATTGAATGAATTTTTTGTTTAAATTAAATAAAGTTCTTGTTTTCTTTAAACATTTTTTGTTTTAAGTGAAGTAAAGATTTTGTTTCTTAAACTGTATTCAATTTTATAAACAATTTTTGAAAATTTTCTATTTTGTGGTTAAGAAGTGTTAAGTGTAAGACACCAATTTTAGACTACCAGTCGGGATAGACGTGATTCGCGATGCGACGGTACTGTTTTTGCTTTGCTTTTATAAACCATTTATTCGTCACATAAGTTTACATATACAATTGGTAATTATATTTATATTTACATTATATTCTGTGCCCGTTAACTAATAACTAATCAGAATGTTTATAATTTCGTGTAGCTTAAAAAATTAAATGTGTGAAAATCGTTTATTAATTCCGTTTGGGTAAAAGGTCAGTGGAAAAAACCCCATTTAAGCGACGGTACTGTAACATGTTTCAGACGCCTTTATATTCAGTAGATTCTAGTCTTCATTGTGAGAATGATCCTTCTGCGCTATTAGCGTTTTTCTAAGGAACTATCGTATGCGGATTATAATTTTTGTTTAAATATTTGTATAAATATTTGTATAAATATTTATATAAACTCAAATGGATTTAATTTAAGCAAATCCTTTATTTAAATCGAAGAAATTGTAGAAAAAAATTATTTGTTTCGATTAATAAGGTAGATATTTTTCATTTATTAAAATGAAATAAATGTTTTATTAATTGAAATAAAAAATTTGTTTCTTTTAATAATATAATATCAAACAATTTTTTTTTGTTGGAATTAAACAAACTTTTTTCTGAGTGTAGAGACGATCATATCTATCCTATAGTTTTCGACCCTCTGATTACGAATCCGAAAGCACTTTCATGAAATTAATTTTATTTTTCACTATCCTTAAAATTTTGGAATTTCGAGAAAAATTCTGTTTTTTTGCAGACGACACCATTTTTTAAATTGAAATTAGGCAAAAAGCACGATTAAACGCATTTTTGTGATGTGAATTCTGATAAACTATCATTTAGGATCAACTACCGCAAAAATATCACTAATACTAAAAATCGCAATACATATGACCGAATCCATTTCAAATCAGGTACTTGAAGTCGCAGAATCTCTCGGGGACAAAATATGTTGTTTTTTAGAGGAAATTAGGCCATACGTATTTTTGCTATTTGTGGAAAAAAATTTTCTACGAAGTTATGGATATTTGAATTTTTTGCTTTGTTTTTCAAAAAAACCCCAATTTTTTCTTGAAACTTCTATAACTTTTGACCTAATTGAGATATTTAAGATTTCTTCCCAGATTCTGGTAGCGTTTATCGTCTTCTTTCAAAATCCGCCAAAAATGGCGGCAGTTTTTCTGAAAATATTTATAGTCGATTTTCTCAAAAAAACCACACTTATATTCTTGGTCAATTTTTTGTTGAATTTGTACTATCATAGGGAAGAAATTTTGTGAGTTTTATGCGGGCTAAATAACTTTTGTGGTCAGGAGAATTTTTTTTCACAAAAAAATTAAGGGTATTCACAAAAATATTAAGGATGTATCATCTTAGGAGGTAGCCCGTAACTTTCCCCTACATTAGTTTCGCGAGTACCTCCGATTAATTTATTATTTTGGCGATAAAATAAAGCTTTGAAAAAAAACATGATCGAAAAAGTCGAAATTCGGAAAAGCCGCTTATCTGCTTATCTGCAAAAAAATGTGTTTTTGATTCGGAGACATTTTGTATCACTATGTTATACTGAATCAGGGTTGTTATAGCCAAGTTAAAATGATTCGTCGATGTGTACTCCTGTAATACCTACGAAGCCGGAAACACAATTTCCGTTCGGAATTCCTCGATTCCACAGTACAGCGCGTTGGTCGATGCCAGGTGTTCCCTAATTATTTGCTTTGCACACGAGTTCTCAAGTTCCTGACTTGCTTCAATCGGAAACATAGTTTTGTCCATCGAGAGTATTCTGAATAATTTACATTTCTCGTGATACATAATTAATATTAAATTACTTTAACAACTTTAAACAATTTAGAAGTAACTAATTTCCACAGCAATTTAAATTTCCACAATGTACTCTTGTTGAATTTTTAATTATTTCTTGAAAAACGTAATAGATGAGAATCACTGCTCGACGATGGTGTTGGCAGTGGGTTCGCGTAAACAGAAAATACACTGTTATGGGAGAAGTTAGACTTTGTCAGACAAACAGGCCACCCATTTCCTCCTAGAAAGCAACCCCTGAGTTGTAGCATCGTCAGCCATAACCACACCCCTTGTCCCCATAGAATGTGAGATTCAAAGACCACAGGAAATCTGACTTCTCGTTAAAGCATTTCCATCAGTCACGTATTTCCTTTTTCTTCTTCAAACAATTTCCACTTAATGGTCTTTATCTAATACATCGTTCATCTATATCCTTCATCATTTATCAACAATGTTGCTTCCACATTCAAAACCATTTCCCCATATTAATTGCTTTGAAAATCTTGCCCTGAATACGTAACTGCAGTTTGCAACGATTAAAAAAAACGAAGCATCGAAAACACGATTTAGAAAAAACAAGCGAGACCAGAAAATCGACGACGGAAAATGGTCAATTTCAATGAAAGAAAGTATTTCTGAAAGTTTGGTCCCCCTAGATTCCACGGAACTCACCCCTTTTCCACCCCTAGTACTAAAAAATTCCTGGAATCTACCTAAAATTTAAGAACACGAATTTTTCGATGAAAAGTAGTTTCAATTGGTAAGAGGAAAGCGATATAAAATTTTTCGCCTCCTGAACGCCTCGGATATCACCCCTTTTCCACCCCTAATATTCAAAAAATTCCTGGAAACTATCCAAAATTCGAAAACACGAATTTTCGATGCAGAGTAGTTTCGATTTAAAACGAAAAGGTCGCATAAAATTTTCATTCCTCTAGAACTTCCAGATCTCACCCTATTTCAGCCCTTAAGGCTTACAGAATTCATAAAATCCACCCAAAATCCCAAACCACCAATTTTTCGATTAAAGAAGTACCAATTGATAAAAAGAAAGACATAAAATTGTCATCCCCATAAAACTTTCAGATCTAATCCCTTTTGCACCCCTAATACTTGAAAAATTCCTGTAAACTACCCAAAATTCATTACCACGAATTTTTCAATGCAGAGTAGTTTCAATTGACAGAAAAAAGCCTTATAAAATTTTTAACCCCCTAAACGCCTTGGATCTCACTCTTTTCTCACCCCTAATACTTAAAAAATTCCTGAAAACTACCCAAAATTTGAGATCAAGAATTTTTCGATTCAAAAAAGTTGCAATTGATAAAAAAAAGGACATAAAATTGTCATCTCCCTGAAACTTTTAGATCTCACCCCTTTTTCACCCCTAATACTTAAAACATTTTTGGAAGCTACCCAAAATTCGGGACCACAAATTTCTCGATGCAAATTAGTTTCAATTGACAAGAGGAAAGCCATATAAAATTTGCAGCCCCCTAAGTGCCTCGGCTTTCACCTTCTTTGCACCCCTAATACTTAAAAAATTCCTGGAAACTAACAAAAATTCGAGCCCACGAATTTTTCGATGCAAAGAAGTTTCAGTTGACAAGAGGAAAGCTATATAAAATTTTCAGTCTCATAAACGCCTCAGATCTCACCGTTTTTCAGCCCATAATACTTAGGAAAACTCCTGGAAACTGCCCAGGACTGGAGATTACGAATTTTTCGATGCAAAGTAGTTTTAATTGACCGGCAGAGAGACATATAAGATTTGCAGGCTCCATAATGCTTTCGATCTTGCCCCTTTCCTACTCCTAGTACTTTAAAAATTCCTGGAAACTACTGAAAATTCGAGACCTTTTAAATTGAAATTACTCTGGATAAAAAATTTGTTGTCTCAAATTTTGCGTAGTTTCTCGGAATTTTTTAAGTAATAAGGATGAAAAAGGGATGAGATCCGAGGCGTCTAGGGGTCAGAAAATTTTATGTCGCTGTCTCTTGGCCATTTGAAACTACTTTGCTTCGAAAAATTCGTGGTCCGGGATTTTTGTTAGTATTTAACAATTTTTTAAGTTTTAGAGGCTGAAAAACTGTGAGATCTGAGGAGTTTAGGGGACTGATAATTTTATATAGCTTTCCTCTTGTCAATTGAAACTTCTTTGCAACAAAAAATTCGTGCGCTCGAATTTTGCGTAGTTTTCACAAATTTTTTAAGTATTAAAGGTGGAAAAGAGGTGAGAGCCGAGGCGTTTAGGGGGCTGAAAATTTTATATGGCTTTCCTCTTGTCAATTGAAACTATTTTGCCTCGAGAAATTCGTGGTCTCGAATTTTGGGTTGTTTCCAGGAATTTTTTAAGGATTAGGGGTCAAAAAGGGTTGAGATCTGAAAGTTTTATGGTGATAACAATTTTATGAGTTTCTTTTTATTAATTGAAACTTCTTTAATAGAAAAATTCGTGGTTTGGGATTTTGGGTATTTTCCATCAATTCTTTAAGCCTTAGTGGCTGAAATAGGGTGAGATCCGAAAGTTCTAGAATAATAATTAATAGAATAAAAATAACTAATAGAATAAAAATTTTATATGGCCTTTTTGTTTTAAATTGAAACTACTCTGCATCAAAAAATTCGTGGTCTCGAATGTTGGGTAGTTTCCAGGAAGTTTTTAAGTATTATTGGTAAAAAAGGGGCGAGATCCAAAGCGTCAAGGTGGCTGCAAATTTTTTTATGACTTTATTCTGGCCAACTAAAACTACTTTGCATCGAAAAACTCGTCTCGAATTTTGGGAAATTTTCAGGAATTTTTTCAGTATCAGGGGTGGAAAAGGGATTAGTTCCGAGGAATCTAGAGGAACAAAACTTTCAGAAATACTTTCTTTCATTTAATTCATGAAATTTTTTTAAAATTAAATTTATTTTAAATTAAATTTTTTTTATGTTAATTAAAATTAAAACATTAATTAAAAACAATAAATTTAATTTTTATTATGTTTTTAAATTATTTTAGTTATATAAAATTTCATTTTTTGGTTTGGCTTGGTTTTTCCAAATCGTGTTTTTGATGCTTCTTTTTGTTTAATCGTTGCAAACTACAAGTTCGTCCCGGACTAGTAAGTAACAGCTTCTGGAGTGATTTGTATTTTGCCTTTTAATAAATAATTATTATATTTAATGATAAATATCTTCTACAAATCAGTTGAAGCAACATGTTAATGATGCAAGTGACATCTCGTTCGAAGACGCTTATCCGTCGTAGGCTATAAGGAAACACGCACCAGTGAGGTTTTCCCGCCAAGTTCATTCAACGTCTGACTCTGGATAGTAGCCAAATGTTGAATGCGCCAGCAGTTCTCGTGTCACACTTCTGCAACCACCAACATCCTCAAGCTGGCGTTGTTGCTATTAGTACTGGCTCTTCCTGCCATACAAGCAACATGCTCTGATAAGGCCAGGTTGCGGCCCTATTCTACCATATTTCCCGACCAATTGTGCACAACGCAAGCGGGAATAAATGTGACAGCGAAATCCTCCAGGAGTTATTGACCACATTACTCGTAGTGAATTCTCTCCTCGTTCCCATTCCTCGTCGACAGGGACGACATTAGCTTCAGCAGGAAAGATGCTTCTTTCCCCGAAACTGGAACCCAATGCCAAAGTCACTTGCTCCCTGTTTGGCACGATTTTTCCTTGGCAAAAGTGACCTATTCCATAATATCCTATTAGTCGTGTGAAAAAGAAAACCGACCCTAATGATCATTGGTCTCATGACCTAGAGCTTTCCAAAAATCGATTCTCAATTCCTCCCTTTTTCTTCCATCAAGAGTAGAGAGATTATCAGGGGTTCAGTAACAGCATCTTCTTCAGAGTACAACCGAATAACCTGAATAGCATTCGCCCTCGACACAGAAATCGATTTGAGATCATGACTAACTGGGAATGAGATGTAGTCCTTAGTCTAGTTTCGAGTGTGAGTGACTAGCATCGTGAGGGCGTGCGTACGGTCGACCATAGTATTGGCCTTGGGCCAACACACTCTGGGGCTCAATGAAATCTTTCTGGGTTAGGTTAGCCCCTTCCTTTCGTGTTAAACGTAGGGTACGCTCACACCGGACTGCATGCGAGTGGAGCCTGGCCTCCAGCCAGATGCCTGAGGATCAAGCCAGTGGTAACGGTCAGTATCGGTCGGCCAGAATTCGATTGTACTTTTTCAACCGCCTACGATTGGTAGTCAGCGAACCGAATCCTGATAACACGCGAAACTCCGGATGCACTCTGGCCTGAGAACCTGTCTCGGACATTCTTGCATAGCCTTTCAGGATGGATGAGCCATGACTAAGGTTCATTCACAATTTCAGATATTTTATGTCAATTGGTTAGGAAGAACTTTCAGACTACGTCGATAAAGTTTACTTAGCCCATATTAATCACTTAATAACGGAAAAATGAATAAGAATACAGCAGTTGTTTGTAAACTACCATGCAACTCTATGATCAATCATACAAATTATATCTAGAGGGTGGAGCTTTCTTTAAATCATTTCACCAGCCTGCCAGCATTGAGACTGAAAATATAAAACCTAGGGATCACAGTCCTCTATTCCCCCTTTTCCCCCATTTACCCCCTTTTCGCCTGTTTTCCCCCTATTTTTCTCATGATCCCCTAAAATCCCTATTTTCGAGGAATTTACCCATTTTTCTCCTTTTTTAATTCAAAGTTCTGATTAATTTTCCAAGAATCATAACAAATGGAAACTTATGACATTCAAAAACGCTTATTACAATATTAAAATCTTAGAGATTTAGAGTCTTGAAGAATCTTCTAGAAACTTCAAAACTTTTCCCAACTTTTCTAAAATTTTCTAGACTGTCTATCTTTCGGACTCTTTCAATGCCTCTCAAACTTTTCCATAATCAAATCTTTGAAACTCTTCCATAACGGTCATATCTCATATATATA
>JBAGKK010483430.1:0-16691 GCA_037177015.1 Euceroptres primus
AAAATTATTTTTAAAAACTGTCGGTAACCTTATGGCGAAGTGGCCACTAAAGGGATAAAAATGAGATTTCGAAGAAATCCGTTTAATACAACGTGTATTTGATTTTTTAAGAACTTTTTATGCAAAAAGCCCATTTTCCACAAAAATGTTGGTTATCTAGTTTTGTACTGCCACCCTTCAATTATAATTGTTAATGTTTTATAGAAATTGTGACTGACAATCATTCTCACAATAATTTAAAGCATTTTTAGCTAAGAAAAAAATTTTTTCAACAAAAATTACAATATTTAGCTATTTGTTAATTTAATTTGTTTATAATAATTGAACCAGACAATAATCAAATTATTTGTATTTTGGAAGTCCCCTTGCGTTGATTTAAGATGATTTGCACTATATACAAACCGTTGTTGAAGAGTAAATAATTATTTTGTGAAAAATCTCGATTTTCTCATACTTTGAGTAAACATATAATAAATATGTATTTCTTACCCGATAGACAACTTCTTTAACCCTGTTAAAAAATTCTTGATAAATTTTCAATAATGAAATCCAAAAACTGTTAACGTCCAAGTACATTATTGTATATTGTGTATTATTATACAAAGGACAAAATCAAAGAGAAAGGAAGGAGATGTGGTTGATTGGCTTCTAATTTCTTTCCTCTTATTTTGTGACTTATTTTTTTGATTTTGTCCTTTGCAGGTAATTTTAATAAATTTTCTTTAAAATAGCTTTTTGAGAATTTAAAATTCAACCTCGTCAGTATTAAGAGAAAATGTAAAATTTCTTGCTTCTTGACGAAATCGCGTTTCGCAAACTTGAATTTCTTGATGGTCGAGGACTCGTTAGGGCAGCGCGTGGCCCCGACTGATTTTTTTTTCTGTTTTGCATGGCGAAAGCATTAGCTGCGCTTCCGTGTCCAGATGGGTCATCATCGGGTCAAAATCTGTAGCATCCTAGCATCCCATAACAGGTTGTCGCGACATGAAAACCTGGCCGGTTCGTCCAGGTGCTCTTGCCTTGTCTTGGCGTTAGGTCTAGCCTCGAAAAAGACCACCTTCGTGCGCGAGTTGAATATTTACTACTCCGCGTGAAAAACGACATTAAAAAAAATAATTTAATTCTATTTGATGTCCCGATTTCCCACAATGTAGATGCTAATTTTGCTCGAAGGATCTGGGAAAAAATCGAGATCAAGGCTGTGTATAATATAGAATACATACAGTAGCAAAAGTTTTTTCCTTTAGATTTATTGTCAAATAAATTTTTAATCAAATTACTTCTGCAATAAACTCCAAATTTTTTGACTTTAAAGGGATTTGCCTTTTAGATTGAAGGCAATTACAAAGGCAGTAGTTGATTTCAAAAACTTCATTTTCCTTAACCCTTTGAAGCATTTTTTTGTACATAACTAAATTATTCTTGACACTATAAGATTGGAAAAATAGTTTTTTACTTCCTCAGCAAATTTGAAATTTTGCATGCTGGTTTCCAGATGAAAAATTATTATTATTTTCCGAGAAAAAAATGTGAAAAAGTGGAAAAATCTCGATTTTCTGATGTTGATGTTTTTTGTTTCTTTAAATCCTAAAGTATCTAGTGATTACACTCAGAAAAAATCGTTTTTCTACATACTACATACAAAAAATATGAATGTCTGAAAGGGTTAAAGTTTTAGCAATTTCATACAATCTGTGCATTATTTTTGATTTTTTTGTAATTTTCCCTAATCTCTGACATATTTTATTTGTAGCTATAAAAATATTTCAAAACGAATTTGAGTTAAGAAAAAGGCAGTGTCTAGTATTACGGAAATTTTTGTACAACTGGCATTCAACATAATACGGGCTGAGGCTATTGTTACGAAATTTTTCGTAAGAATAGCGTGTGTCCCCTTTGTGTTGTATGCTAGTTGTATGGAAAATTCCATAACATATCCTCTGCCTATGAACAAATACTTCGTTCAAAACTTCAGATAAAAATCTGTTATCACTTATTATCTCGAAAAATTTCTTCAAATTATTTGTAGTCTGTTAAAACTGAAAATCTCTCATCCTTTATTCCTGAGATTCGGAATATTTTCGACTAATTAGAAAAACGGATCAATTGATCTTGGTTTTAAAAAATTTTCTAACTTTTATTTAACTCCCTCTTATTCCTTTATGGGATAAAATATTTTTCTTTAAACTTTGTTATAGCCATATTAAAAATACTCGCAGGCGATTCTTAATTTTTAAATTTAATTAATTAATTCTTTCTTGATTCTTTATGGAAATATATTTAATTCATTATATTTTTTATTATCTTGAATAATATATAATATTATTTAACTGTATTATTAGAAGAAAAGATATTGTAAAAAATCTTACCTGTTCATGCTTTTTGAGGTAGCTTAACCTGGGGAACATTCGATCACAAAATTGGCAAGGATATGGAGCAGCAGGATTATTTCCATCGGTAGTGGGGCCAATTTCAGTTTCCACTTCCGGTTCCGAAGGAAAACTCGCCGAAGTTGGAGTCGCGCAAGAAGATGGCGTTTCTTCTCCTTTTCTAGAAGTCGGTCTCCCATCTTCACTGTGCCAGGAAGAACTTCCGGTTCCGAGAGCCTCTGAAATTACAAAACAAATTATAAATTAGTAATTTTTCAAACAATTTCAATTTTTTAATATTTTATTTTAATTATTTCTTTTTTATTTGGCAGTGATAGATCTAACATAAGGAAGATATGTATATATTAACCAAAGATTTAACACTTCTCTACTTAAGTAAATATAGAAATGTAGCTGTACTTTTGGTGGTAAAAAATGACGAAATAATTATGACAAATGACCCACAATGCTTTGGAAGGTTTCTCTCAATTGCTGAATGAAGACAAAGGTGTGGGAAACAAGGTTAATATTTTTCCCGAATGGGAAACAATCCTTATTAAAGATTTATTAGATCTCTTTATTAAATTAAGGATTTCTTTGATCTCTTTCAGAAGTTAACATAATTTCAAAATATTGCAATTGATGAAATTTCTAAACAAATTTCGAACTAGTTGGTTGACTAAGTAACACTCTCTTAAAAAAACTCATTTTTTCGATAACAGTATCAGGTATTATACATTGTATCATTATACAACGTCGCAGTTGAGATCATAAATTCAGAATATTGTCTACATTTTTACGTCAGTCAGTGGCTAGTCGAATAGATTTCGGAACGAGTTTGCGACTAACGCAAGAAATACCAGTTTCTGTTTGCTGGTGACCTTACGAACTCGAAAAGTAGTCACTTGCCTACCTCACCTTGCCGTTATGTCTTCATTGTTTTTATAACGAATGCATGGTGAAACTCGTACCATTAAACCGAGGATTTGCCAGGAGGTGACAATCCCCTAAATGGGAGAATTCTTTTTTAAATTCTTCACACTCTCCCGAGTCCCGACATTCAACACCAAATTGGTCTCAATCTTAATTTTTAATTTTAGTCATAATTTAAAATTATGCAATTAGCAATTCTCTAATTCCATATTCAGTTCAATTTTCTCTTTTTCTTCAAACGATAACTCCAAGAAAAATAAATAAACAATACTTCGTTCTAAAATTTAAAAATACTATAGAGAACTACCTGTTTTTAATGGATGAATACAAATTTTTTAAAAGAATAGGTTGCAAGGGATTTTGTCGATTTTTTAAGTGTTTTTAAAATTAAAAAAATTCAATTGTTTCTTAAATTTAAACTAAAATCTGAAATAAGATACTTTTTTCAGTGTTTTTGTTCTCATTTTAAAGGTAAATCTCTGCATAATTGTGCCATTTCTTTTCTGTGTGGGTGAAATCTTTTCTAAACTTGCAACAAAAATGTTAAAAAAAGAAGACATCTTACCCATAAGAAAATAATATTAAAAATCAAATGAATCCTTATTTTGAGAAGCCGTGAAAAAGTTGAGATTATATGTTAAGATTGTTAAGAAAAATGAAATAAAATTAAATTAAATTCAAACATTGAACAAATATGTTAAGAAGTACAGTTTCTATACATAGAAGTACATATTCTATACAATTTTATACAGAACACAATTCTGTATAAAATTTACCTTTAAAATCACAGTAAAAAAGAATACTTAAAATTGTTACATCTTAAAATAGTTGGGAATAAACTCAGTAAAATTTACAATATGCAAACACTTCCAGATACAGCAAATCCAAAACTGTTATTTCTTCCTTCGACCGTTATAAATCTTCAATAAATATTTCAGCAAATTATTGCTAATATAGTCGGTCTTATGGTGAGTCGGTCTTATAGTCGGTCTTATATTCGGTCAATATGAAGTCAAAATAAAAAATTTCTCCAAAAAAACATGTAAAACATATTTATTTTTTCAAAAAAGAAATTCTCAACATTTCGACTAGCACAGTAAAATTTGTCTGGATTTAAGCAAAATTGATTTGATTTTACGTAAAATTTGTCTGAATTTAAGACTCAATTCTGAAATTCAGGAAAGGTGGTATTAAATTTAGACCAATATTCCTTAAATTAGGAAAAATTTTATTGAATTTAATGCAACTCATTTTAAGGTGTAACAATTTTAAGTATTTTTTTTTTTACTGTCATGAAATGAGCCCAAGAACACTGATATGATAAAAAAGTTTATTATTTTGATTGGAAACAAAATGAAGTTAAGTGAAATTGGCACTAATTTTGCAATATCTTCTTAAAAAAGGGATGAAAACAAATTTTGTAAAAAATTATATCATTTCATCTTGGGCTTATTTTTCATAGAGAAGTTTGCGATAGCTTTCAACTTATTTTATATTTTCTCTCCCATATTATTAAAATTAAGAAAACTTAAGCAATCATCGAAAAACACGTTGACCAAAAACCAAAAACCAAAACCATGACCAAACATGTACAATATTTAAAAATACAACTAATAAAAATTACAGCATAAATACAGTAATAAAAATTACTGCATAAAATTAATAAAATACAGGTATTACAAAAAATACCCAAAAATGATCAATATTTTCCAAACAATCCTCATCTTTCAGGTGAACCACGAAAATTAATATCCGAAGCATACAATCATTCATGTACGAAAAATAAGATCCAATTTTGATTTGATTACCCTGGTTAAAAAAATAAGATTATTACAAATTATTATTAATATTATTTATTTTTAAAAATAAGATCCAATTATTATTCGATTTTTCCAGATTCGCATCTTCAAAAATATTTTCTCAAACTTTCAAACGAGCTTTCAAATCGTTACAAGCTTCAGTTTCGACCTGAAGCATAAATACAGTTTCGTCATTTTTTAATGATATTTTCGAATAATACACTGAGAAAAATGTTTGAACATACATCATAAAATCATTTCGATTTTATGTATGATTCAAGAAAACTGATAATTGAATCAAACAAATGTTTGAATTAAACAAGTGTTTATTTGATTCTACCACATTTTTGTTTGACCCTATATCAAACTAAGGTTTGTTTGATTCAAAGAAACTTTTTCCCCAGTGTATATTTTTTACCTAATGAATATTTTTTACCTATTGAAAATACCTAAAAATACATCTCCGAATTTGTTTTCAAGCCCTTTTTCTCAATTTACTTGCAATCCCTTTTCTGCGAAAAAGTAGTCATTCTCCTTACTTTAAGTTTAAGTTAGTGTACTCCCTGATATTAATCGAGACAGGAAGTTCTTGTTGGGAATAAATGTTCCTTTAGCAAGGAATTTTTGAATCAAATGATATCTCGAGTCAAGTGTTGCGTTCTGGGAAATACCGGATGTGAGAAACACACGTGGAGGGCGAATGAAATAGAATAGTCACGTCGCATCTCGTCGGT
Organism: Euceroptres primus; assembly: GCA_037177015.1. NCBI lineage: Eukaryota > Metazoa > Arthropoda > Insecta > Hymenoptera > Figitidae > Euceroptres > Euceroptres primus. Next base: position 5,836 of record JBAGKK010483430.1, read on the forward strand.
GGAAATGACTCTGCTAGTTGGTCGTTTCCTCATTTGTTAACAGCGAGTAAGACACCCACGAGTCAATTTAAGAGATTTTACGGAATCTTGTCCGCAAAGCCCATTCAGTCTACACGCCACCCAAGCCCAACGTGATCTTTAGCGAGATCTTAAATGGGTCGCATCCTCCACCCACAACCTCCTCTCAGTGCAAAGTTAATTTTCATCATTCTCTGTAACGTCCTGCGAATTGTTAGATAGGCGCCACTGATCATTTTGCCTCTTTAGACCAATTGTTGGAAATATTTTTTGCAACGAGGAAGTGAACTAAATTGGATCTTGGATCCTGTTCTTAATCTTCTTTCCTTCTTGTATTTCTCCTCTGGCCATTGTGTGAATTTATATGTAGGAGACAATTTTACAAAAATGTTTTTTGATGGACATTTAATAATGTTTTGTGTGATTTTTGAATTGCAAAATTTGTCGGAATGGAAACAAAAGCTTTATCGCTTGAAAAAATTTCTCTACTTGGTTTAACTTTGAATGTAAAGTAAAAAAAAGTAAAAAAAAAATTGAAATCGGTTTACATCTTCTGTTCTCTTTTTAGTAGAAATTACCCAAGTGAGCCTACGATTTTTGACGTTGAAAGGAAAATTAAAACTCGAGGCCGATATTTGATTTTTTGCTTTTACAAAATTCCATGAAAACAACAAAAGTAGAAAAAATGTTGCTTTCAGAAAAATCATTATTTTAACTCGGAAAAAATGATTTGTGTAAACTGAATATCAAGAATAAACAATGCATTTGCAATTAAAGTACGTAAATAATCGATTTGATGAGTAACTTAATTCTTATAAACAAATTTTGTAAACAATTACTCTAATGTGATATTTTAGAGCAGGGATATTTTTTCTTCACTATAATTGCTAAAATTTGTTATGAAAGTGTCATCTAGTAACAAAACATTAACAAAAGTTAAGAATTGTTATTGTTATAAACAAATTTTATAAACATATACTCGAATTTAACATTTTCAAGCAGGAAAAAAGTATTTTCTGGTTTAAAATTATTGATATTTGTTAAGAAAGTGTCAGCTAGTAACAAAACACTGACAAAAATTAAGAATTGTCATTGTTATCAACAAATACTAGAAATTAACATTTTTAAGCAGAAAAGTATTTTCTCGATTAAAATTACTGAGATTTGTTATGAAAGTGTCAGCCAGTAACAAAACATTGTTAAAAATTAATAATTGCTATTGTTAAAAGCAAATACTCGAAATTGACATTTTCAAACAGAAAAAAAGTTTTTTCTGGCTTAAAATTACTGAGATTAGTTAGGAAAGTATCAGTCACAAAGCATTGTCAAAAAATAAGAATTGTTATTCTTATAAACAAATTTTATGAATAAATACTCAAATTTAACATTTTTAAACAGAAAAAAGTATTTTCTGGATTAAAATGACTGATATTTGTTATCGAAGTATCAGCCAGGTACAAAACATTGTTAAAAATTTAGAATTGTTATTGCTATAAACAAATTCATAAATAGACGCTTAATTTTCATACTCTTTTTTAAGGTCAGCATATTCTCTGATCAATCCTGATTGAAATTGTTCTGATTTATTTTCAGCTACAAAAATGAATCGACAATAAAATATTTTCTTCGATAATAAAAACTGCATTTGTTCGTGAATTTTTATAACAATGCGTTTCGTCATTTAATAAATTAGATCGTAGCAGATATAGAAAATAAAGAAAACTTTCATAACGAATTGCATTAATTAAATAACTTTTTCTGCTTGAAAATGTAAATTTGGAGTATTTATTTATAAAATTTATTCATAAGAATAACAATTCTTAATTTTTGACTGGCTGATACTTTCATAACAAATCTCAGTAATTTTAAGTCAGAAAATACTTTTTTTCCACTTGAAAATGTTAAATTCGAATATATTTTTATAAAATTTGTTTATAACAATAACAATTCATAGTTTTTGTAAATTTTTTGTTACTAGATGACATTTTCATAATAAATTTTCAATTTTATAGTAAAGAAAAAAATGTTTCTGTGCTAAAATGGCACATTATAGAGTAATTGTTTCTAAAATTTGTTTATAACAATTAAGTTACTCATCAAATCAATTATTTAAGTACTTCAATTGCAAATACATTGATTTTGCCTGATATTCAGTTTACACAAGTCATTTTTCTCGAGTTAAAATAATGATTTTTCTGAAAACAACACTTTTTCTATTTTTGTTGTTTTCATAGAATTTTGCAAAATCAAAAAAACAAATATCAGCCTCGAGGGATCACTGAGGAATTTATTTAGCTTAAATTTTGAAAAACGAACGTATAAATCGGATAAAAATTGTGACCTGCAGATTAATTTGTCCGCAAAAATCCAATTCTGAACCACTGTGCAGAGGCGCGTTGACAGGCTTGTGCTTGTACCCTTGATTATGAACATTTATGCAAGTTCGAACATTTCCAAAGTGTCCAATGTAGAGTGAACATGCAACTGGAAAATGGAAATTAAAAGAAATGTTTCACCTTTTCGAAAATTGAAGGTTTTGAAAAGTGAAATGTTTTCAAATTGTAATGTAAAATATTCTTTTGTAATATTCGCAAATTCCAAATTTAAAAATTGTAAATTGTAAATTGTAACTTTGTAAAAGTAAATTTGTAAATTGTAACTGTAAATTTAACATTGTAAATTTGTAAATTGTAATTGTAAATACGTTGTAAATTTGTAAATTGTAAATTGAAACTGTAATTGTACATTTTTAAGTTAGTAATTATAAATTGAACAATGTACATTTGTAAATTATATACTATAAATCTGTAAATTTGAAAATAGTAAGTTTGTGATTGTAAATTGCACACAGTAACTCTATAAATTGTAAATTTGTAAACTGAAACTGTAAATTTTAAATTATATGTTTGTACTTGTAAATTACAAATTGTAAATTGTAAGTTTCTAATTGTAAATTGTATAGTGCAATTATAGTGTTAATTGTAAATTTGTAAATTGTATTTGTAAAGTAATTGTAAATTTTTAAATTGTAATTGTAGATTTGAAATTGTAATTTAAGTTTGTTCTTGTAAATAATACATTGCAAATTTAATTGTAAACTGTAAATTTGTAATAATTGTAAATTTTTTAGCTTGTAATCTTAAATTGTACAGTATAATTTGTAAATTGTAATTTTGGAGTTGTAAATTGTACAGTGGAACTCTGTAAATTTGTGAATTGCAATTGTAAATTGTAACTTTGCAATTGTAAATTGTAACTTTGCAATTGTAAATTTGTAAATTATCAGTTTGTGATGATGAATTGTACATTGTAAATTGTAACTTTGTTTACTGTAAATTTTTCATTTTGTAATTGTAAATTGTTCAGTGTAAATTAGTAAATTGTAAGTTTGTAATTGTAAATTGTACAGTATAACTATGTAAATTGTAAATTTGTAAATTGTCAGTTTGTAATTGTGAATTGTACATTATAAATTGTAACTTTGTTTACTGTAAATTTTTCATTTTGTAATTGTAAATTGTTCAGTGTAAATTAGTAAATTGTAAATTTGTAATTGTAAATTGTACAGTATAACTATGTAAATTGTAAATTTGTAAATGGTAAATTGTAACTTTATAATAGTAAATTTGTAATAAAGCAAATTCTAAATTTGTATCATTGTATACTCTAAATTTTTATCATTAACCCAAAGAGTGAGCACAAAAAAGTTGAAACGGTTTCTGAATCTTAAGCGTTCATACTTTCCACTACTTGAAAAAATTTTCAAATTCCGTGTGCAGAACAGAGCGAAATCGGCATTTGTTTATTAAAAAATAATATAAATTTGCAACAATAACACATAGCACGATGTTGAAAATGTTATTGTTAATTGCATTCATTTTTCACCATCCTCTAAAAATTTTATCAATTTTTCATAAATAGTTTACAAAAGAATAATTTTTTAATCAAACGATACAGAAATGTTCAATCGGACATTGTAAATAAACAAATGCATTTTTCTCAAAAATTTTTATAACGTGACTTAATACTAATGAGTAGATTATTTTTCTATATGTACTTAGTTTTAATTTTCCTTTTAACGTCAAAAGTCGTAGGCTCACTTGGGGAATTTCTACTCTTAATTTTAATTTGAAAATTTAAAAAAATTTTCTATTGGTTAAAAAATTGTGGAATTTTTCATACGTACAGTTTTGGCTAATAAATAATAATAAAAATTATAAAATCAAAAAGAAAATTTCTCAATTTAGAATTTTTTGAAAACGTACAAAAATATGTTTTTTGGATTTAGTCGTATGCACACATTTTGAAAAAACTTGAATATGTCGAGCCTGAAATTTCTTCAGCTTGAACCAGAGAAACATGTTATTTTATTTTTCGGAAGAAAACATTTTCCGTGGTGTTTAAAAGTTTAAAAAAGGCAAAATTCACCATTTTTGAACGCTAAAAACACCACGAAAAAATTTTTTTCTTTGAAAAAGCAAAATAATAACATGTTCCTTTGGTTCAAGATGAAGAAAAGTTCAGGTTCAACATATTCAACTTTTTCAAAAATGTGTGCATACGATTAAGTAAAAAAAAACCATGTTTTTTGCCCAAATTTTTTGCTCAATTTAGAATTTTAAAATTCTAAATTGAGTAAATTTTTTTTAATTTCTAATTTTTTGTTATTGTTGATTATCAAAAACTATAGATATAAAAAATCGTCATAATTTTTTAACCAATAGAATTTTTTTAATTCTTAAAAATTTGAATTTTCAAATAAAAAAAAAGGAACACAAGATATTAATCGATTTCAAAAATTTTTTTGTACTTTTTTTGGATGCCAACCCACACATTTTTTCCCTCAGCTCAAACGATTCGATAACTTTTTGCATTTTCACTCCACCCTACTCTATTCAAAATTCCTAAGTTTATGCATTAATTAAAATATTAAGCATAATTCATAATCTAAAGCCTCGCTTATTATACTTGGTCAAAATTTAATTTCGGACTTTGAAAAGAAGAATGGTAAACATCATTCTCAGTTATAAATAGAGTAGGAAATCACACAATTCAAAAAAAAAAAAGAATGCATATTTCTATACAGTAACTTTCTATTCAAAACAAACAACTTTATTTCACATGCGAAAAGAAACATCTTGGCAAAGCGAAGCAGATAAGAAATTCGAGCATCGCTCGCGGATGCCTGGGTGAATCAGTGGGCCAAATTCGAAGCAGGGAGACTCCGATCCGCGCAATAAATATAAATGCAGCTGGGGCGAGATGCTGTTTTCGGTGAACATCCAGGGGTGATTTGTTTATATACTACTTGTGGAAGGAAGTGGACACAGAAAAATGACCGAAGAATAAGAAAAAGAAATATTCTAGTTGCTGTTTTTGTAACTTTTTTTTTTGCATCGTATCACGGAGAAAAATAGTTCCTTATTCCTTTAAATTTACAAACATGGGGAAGCATACTTTTTCTATAATTTTTACTGAAAATCAGTTAGTTTTACTGAAAATTCTGTAAGATTTACCGAAAATATCAGTAGAAACAGCAGAATTTAATACGCTCTCACCATTTCTTTGAAATTTAGATAAAAATCTGTAAATTCAACAGATTTTTTTCTCTGTGATATGATGCAAAATTATTAATCAAACAATAGTAGCTTTTGACACCAAAAACTACAGGAAAACGTTTTGTAAATTGAAAATTCGATTCATCTAAAAACTAAATTCATCCAAAATAATTTAATTTATTTAATAACAATTTGTTCACTTATTCTTGTCCAAATTTGTTTTTGAAATCAACAAAAATGCGTCAACCAAATGCTCTTTTTGTAATGAGAGAAATTTTTTAAAAATTTTTTGTTTTGTTTGTTGTTTGTACATTTTTTCTTTGTTTCTATATTATCTGACGTAAAATTTTTGTGAATTGAAATTAGAGTGTTTGTGAAATTTTTCTAAGTTTTTAGGCATTAGGGTAAAAAAGGGGTAACTTCGTCTCGTGCTAGGGAGTCGTAACCTTTTAGGGTAGCTTTTGTCGTCAAATGCTAATACATTTTATCCAGCCTAAAAATTTGGACCTTGAAATTAGGGTACACTGTTAAAAATTTTTTGAAAATGCAACCTCTTTAAATTAATTTAAACGTCGAAACGTCGAATATTTTATGAGAGATTTCTCAAACATTTGAATCTAATAAAACTTGGACCAGTAGTCGAAAAATGTCTACACTTCTTCTTTTTTAATTTATTTTGGTTGAAAATTCATTTATTTTGGTTAATATGAAAATTTATTCAGTTACGGTAATTGTATTAAACATAAACTGAAGTAATTCAAGTTTCAACCAGAAATTTCTAACAGTATATCAAAGTAAATTGGGAGGTATCAAAATAATTCAAAAAATTGATGAATTTCATCTGCAACATCCAAAAAGAAATTAATATTTTTCCCATGTATTTTTAATTGTTTTTGATTGTTAAAAAAAATTTAGCTGCAGCGCTTTGATATTCTGAATTTACTGTGTAGTTTTGGAATTAAGGATAAAAAGTTACTTTGTGCATTAAATAGTTTCGCTGAATTTGTCGAATGTGCTAAGAGGATGTAACTTTTATTTTGCTTTTAGTGTCTAATGCTGCTGTATAATTCGGATTAAAACTGAACCATTCTCTAGAAAAGCGACCTAAGTCGACTTAAGCTCAATTTTGATTATCGTCTGCATTTTGGAAATTGAATTTCTATTCAGTTTTTGAGAAAATTGTGCAATCCGCATCTTCATAAAGGTTTGATGTCAGAATTATAAAAAAAAGAAAAATTCGAGAAAAATGGAGAAATAAGAAAAAGAAAAAGAATCATGGAGAGAAGAAAGATGAGATTGAGACATGGGGAAAGCAAAGAGCAGATCTCATTATGGTTCGGATTTATTTAGCTACCGATTCCATCCAATCAGGGTAGATGTGTCATCGTGGCGAGAATAGGCGCACTTAACACTGGCAACGCTTTTTCGCGACCTGCCGATGCAAGTCGACAAGAGTGTTGTCACCTCTTGACGCTATTTATAGTCCTTCAGAGGCGCTTATTAATAGGGTCGATTCAACGCCTTCGTTAATTGTGAGTTACGCGATGATAATGCGCGAATTTGTAAATGGAGCAGCTGCAGGTCGTCGAGGCTATAAATTTGGCGAAAATCCGATGTCAAGGTCACCCGAGATCGTGACAGAAGAAACATAACAATTTTTTTAAAGACCCTAGATTCTTTTATGATACCCAAGAGTGTTTGAATCAATTTGATTAAGATTCAGCTCTCATTTTGATTTATTGACTTAGTGAATCAATAACACGAAGAAAAAAATCTGTAAAATTAACAGAAGTCATCTGTTGAAATAGGGACAGCAGATTTTTTTCTGTTATATTTAAAGACATTTCTCTTCAACTTATAAATGGCTAGTAAATTTAATAGATATTTATTTAACAAGCAACAGATATTTATTTAACAGGCAACAGATATTTATTTAACAGGCAACAGATATTTATTTAACAAGCAACAGATATTTATTTAACAGGCAACAGATATTTATTTAACAGGCAGCAGAAATTTAACAGATATATCTGTAGAATTAACAGAAATGTCTGTTAGGTTAACGGAATTCCAATACTTCTTAAAAAATGTTAACCCAACAGACATTTCTGTTGATTCTACAGAAATATCTCTTAAATTTACTAACCATCTGCATAAATTTATGTAAATATAACAGAAAAAATCGGCTGTCCCTATTTTAAGTGTTTCAACAGATGACTTCTGTTAATTCAACACATTTTTTTCTCAGTGAAGTCATTAACACAGTAAATTCAAAATATCAAAGCGTTGCAGATAAATTTTTTTTATATTAAAAATATATTGAAAATACTTGAGAAAAATGTATGTATTAATTTGGTTTCGGATAAAACTGTTGCACATCAAATTGATCCAGTTTTTTTGATCATGATACCTCCTGATTTACTGCAAATCACTGAATTCACTAATTAACTGATTACTGATTAATTGAAATAAGAAAAATGTCAGAATCTTCTCCAAAGATACATAAATGTTTCAGTCGATTGCAGAAAATGTTGATACCAAACAATGTTCTTTATTCGAATATCAACACAGAAAATTCCAGGGTATCATTTTAATCAGCAGCAAAATAAGAAATAGAAAAACTGTGAAATAGAAGAAAAACTTTGAAATAGAAGAAAAACTGTGAAATAGAAGAAAAACTGTGAAATAGAAGACTGTGACTATAGAATAAATGATCCACTTCAGATCCAAATAATATCGCTGTAAATTAAAATAATGTCCCACGATTTAGTGTGAATATATATATTTATCTATTATTACTTAAATATATACATTTTTCAGTGAACTGATTACAATGTTGTGCATATGCAATACTGGATTAGAATTTCTTCATAATATAAAAACTAATCTTCTGTTATTCGTTGCATTATGATTCATTAGATGCAATTTTTACTTTTTTTTTATGAACTTACTTCCCTTGGAAAAATTCTTGTATTTAAATTCTTGTGCAAAATTATTTCAGAAAAACATGAGACTGTAAAATAAATAGAATAAATAATCAGGGTGTCCAGTGAAATCCAGATTTAAAATTCCCTAATTTTTCTTTGAATGCCCTTTATTTTCCCTGACTTTTTTCCTTGATAATTTTCTGCTTTTTCAATGAGAAGAATTAAAAATTAATTAATTAATCTAATATTTTACATTTCTGCATATTACTTTCACAAAAAGTTTACTTTTAAAGATTATACTTAAAGATTATTGAAGATTATACTTAAAAAACTAATATGTCAGATTATACTTAAAAAACTAATATGTAAGGTTATACTTAAAAAACTAATATGTAAGATTATACTTAAAAAACTAATATGGAAGATTATACTTAAAAAACTAATAAACTCTCATGTGATGAGAATGCAAAAGACATTAGTTCCAGTTTCTTTTTTTCAATGAAAAAAAGTTTCCTGAGTTTTAAAAAGATTCCCTGACATTTTCCTGACCGTTGGACACCCTGATAATTGGAGAAATATCGTGTATTATACAAATTTCAAAATATATTATTATAACCGAACCTTTCTTTTTGGAGATGCACTTATCATCACTTGGTGATGACTGAGGTTCCTTATGCGCCTGAATTTTCCCAATCAACAGTTCTAATCTTGAACTGTTACCTTTGAACAGCATTTTGCGCACTATTATTTTCTGTCTTTGACCTTATCACTGATTCAATGCCCAGAATTAATCACTAGTGATAATTATGTATTATCAGATACGATCAGAAGGAAGTTGATCAAGAACTTCAAACTTCATGCTTACTTCATTAGAAAATGATCCCTCAAATAAATTTCAATTGCCATTTATTTGATTTTATACACAGTTCTTGACAAAACGATTGTAACTATTTTCACTGATGTTTCTTATTTTCCTTTGGAAAATTTCCAGATGATTTCTACTCAAGATATGAGATGTTTAGAAACTTCAAGATATGAGATGTTTAGAAACTTCAAGATATGAGATGTTTAGAAACCTTAAGATATAAGATGTTTAGAAACTTCAAGATATGAGATGTTTAGAAACTTCAAGAAATGAGATGTGTTGAAACTTCTAGAAACTAGAAAGATATGAATGTTGAGAAAATCACGAATAAATCTTCTTTCTTAATTTGGAAAGAAGTAATAATCAAAGCAATACTGATAATTCTTCGTTCCTTTTTTTTACAGCATCAATCACTTCTTTCTCCTCTTGCTCCAGAAGTTACAAATCAAAAAATCTTCAAAAACCAATGACACTTTGGCTCACTTTCTTCCCTCCTTCAACCACTTCTTAACTCCCAAAAACAATTATTTAACAACAGTGATCACAAATCAAGAATCCAGATTCAATCTCATCACAAAACTTCAGTTCCTGAATTGCCACCATATCCTTAAACAATATTTTCAAGACAATTCTTCACAATGTAAAACAAAATCCTAACTTGGATTGTTTTCCCTTTTTTTTGGAAAAATGTCCTTTTTTTAAAAAAGTGGGATGAACTTAGATGTTCGTGCGATCCGGAATGGATCGTCTGATGAACTGACTAGCTCGTGAAGATGTTGTTAAGCGTGCTAGTCTATAGCATGGACTAAGGGGGCCCGGTACTATTATCGCTGGTGTAAGTCCTCGAGTGGACTTGTGCCGGAGAAAGGGACCCTTAAAGGAGAGGATAGGGAACCCCTTGGGAAACAAGCCACCTCATTGGATGGTAGGCGGTCTCGAGAACACCCACCTTCTGCACTCTGCACCTATTAACCATTCATCTACCTATCTAATCTACCTTCTACAGTTCTACTACTCTTAGCCGTGTTGTCCTCTAGTCAATCTAGTCTACTTAACGACTTGCCAGCTCCTTCCTTTCGTCCATTGTTCTCCACTGGTACCTTACCGGAACACCCTGAACCGTCAAGGTCAACGACCAGAAAGAGGAAGTTGTTCTAGGCTCTAGCCTCGTAAATAGGGTTTATGTATCATTTCATGCAGTGGATTGCTTCAAGAATTTAGCAGAAGCATTTTTTATTGACAATTTATGTGTGATTTCTTGTACCTGGAGAACAGGTCGAAAAATAGTAAGGTTGAAGTTTAAAATTGATGATGAATGTTAGAGAAGATGTTTCCGGTGTTCTTGACTTGATTCTGAACACTGTAAAAAATTTTGGAAATTTTGGAGACTAAATAGTACGAAATTTTTTCTAAAAAGGTCCGATATACGTTTTTCCGAGCAAAAAGGGTAATTTCTCCGAGAATATTGGAAAATTTTCCGAATATATT
>JBAGKK010483441.1:0-16691 GCA_037177015.1 Euceroptres primus
CTTAAATTCAATGCTATTAAAATCCAATTTGAACCGGATTTAAAGCGACGAGCGAGCAGTCTTATGTCAACATTCAGAATCGCAAATGTAGTTTCTGAACGTACAAAAGTAAATGCGCAGAGAGTCGCGATGTAAACAACTTCTGGCGGTCCTGACTGTTGGAGCGATGGCCTTCAGTATCTCCCGTCAAGGGACGCTCAGGGGGGAGACAGAATCAGTGAAGCGTGAACGACCATGAAGCCGGCCCGAAATCCAGCGATGAGTATAATAAAACAGCTTTACCTTCTATCAGCCATGGAAATTAGAGTCTGTTTCACTAGTCTAAAAGTAATACAGGTTTTATCTGAAATTCTTAAAAATTCTCCAAAATATTCGAGACCTTAATCAATATTTCTATCTGCAAAATTCTCACAACTTGGATCCTTGTCAGTTTATGTTTTCTTTTTTGACATCAAATTTTTGTCCAGCTTTTCAAATATTAAGTTTGTAGATTCATATCACTTTGAAAATATTCAATTCAAAGTTGTTTATCATTGATAACAAAAAAAAGCATGACACAAATTCATAAGTTGAGAATGTAAAAAATAATTTGAACGGAAATAGGAAGATTGAAGTCTCAATTCTTTATTCTTGCATAAATATTCTGAGAAACACGTCGTAGTTTCAACTCGAAATCTAAGAAGGCAAGTATGTTCTTGTCATCGAAATATTATCTCCTAAGACTCATTCAAGAATTCTCGTATTTCCTGAGAATCTTGACGGAAAATGTAATGAGCTTTAAATGGCATTAAATAAAACAACCTAAGACGAGGGTAATAAATAAGTTGGTTTAAATATATTAAATTTAAATTGTTTTAATTATTTAAAGCAGTTTACAAATTGAATTAAAACTTAATTACAATATACGTATCGGAGAGGTTGACAACTCGTGCAGTCAGGTGTACACTTGTAATGAAATCTCCTGAAGTCTCTAGAAATATCTGAAATCTCTTGAAATATCTAAAGTCACTTGAATTCAATTGAAGTCACTTGAATCACTTGAAGTCACTTGAATTCTCTTGAAATATCTGAAGTCATTTGAATTCATGTGAAGTCACTTATCACCTGAATTTATTTGAAGTCACTTGAATTCTCCTGAAATATCTGAAGTAATTTGAATTTATGTGAATTCACGTGTCAATCCTACATACTTCCTTTTTTCTACAAATTTTTCACATGAAAATCAAACTTCGCTTTTACTCGTCATCTCAACTAATGTTCTCAGGCTTGAAAAGGGACCACACAGAGACCGAAACGTTGCCATTTTAAAAAATCAAGTTTTTTAATTTATTGACCTCCTACTCCGGATAAAATTTTATACATCAACTACAGGTCAAAACTGAAGAAAAAGATGTACTCCACGTAAAGTCACTTGAAATCACTTGAATTCATATGAAGTCACTTGAAATTTCCTGAAGTCATTGGAATATTCTGAAGTATGTTGAAGTCAGAAGTAGGTGTACACCCGATCGGTCGAGTTGTCAACCCCTCGTACGTATCAAAATATTTTTCGTGCCTACATCATATACATATTTATAAAGACCAAGGGTTTTGTTTGAGTTTCTCTCAAAAATGTTATCCATTTAGAATTTTATCTAGGCAGAATTTTTCTCGTTTTAGAAAATCAGATGAATGGTCTGCGTGCATTTCCTTATTTACTTATAAGATTATGTCCAAACAGGTTGTGCTCCAAGAAGGAATCCTTAATGTCCCAACTTCAGCACAATCAAGAAAATAATATTCCAGTTCAAAATAAAATGGTTAGTTATTTCCATTTCTCTATCAGCATATTTAATTTATTGTAACTTTTGTGTTAAGTATACATTTTTACTAAATGTGAGAAAACCATATTTAATTTAAATAAATTAATCACTAGGATCTAAAAGCTATAATACAAAAAATGGGGTTTCGAAAATAGGTAACTTTAATGTACTTTGCACCACCAAAATCGAGTGGTATGTTTTGCGTAAGCACAAAAAATGTTCAAATAAGTTTCAAATAAGTCAGAATTTCTTAAATATTCCTAATATAATAACTTAAATATACCTAATAATATTCTGTGAATCAATTGGTTAATGGAAATTCTTTTCTGAAACTCTATTTTTAATGCTGTTTTAATTCTCCAATGGTTGAATTCTTAATTAAATCCTGCCTTGTTACGATATGTACATAATGTTATATTTTATTAGCGGAAGCGCAAAAAAAGAGGTACAAGAGGTGGAGGAAGAGTTATAAAATACAAAGCTGCCATTGAAAGTGAAAAACTGAAAGTGACACTCCAAGAGACGTTGAATAAAGAAGTAGCCTCTTCACCACACATTGATATTTCAGCAACAAACGACATAATGTAATTATAATAATCGCATAGAAGGATTTTTATTTAATTAGTTAAAAAATGAACTGTAGGTTTATTTTGTATCGCTTCTGAAAAAATCTGTTTCGGTCAATTTAATATTGATTAATTTTGTCCTTTTGCAGGGAAGAATCCATTGAGCTTTCTCCAGGTAACGCAAGTATCAATTCTGAATTTTCTGTCGGTAATCAGAATAATTCTGAAGTCAAATTATCCGATCAATCGTTTATGAATAAACCAAAAGGAACGGAATATGTTCAAACAGCTGGTTGTTCTTCATCAAGTAACAGAAACGAGTGAGATACAAAATAAAAATATAATTGATGTTTTTTTGTTAATAATTGAATAATTTTGAATAAATAACAATTGAATAATTTTATAACAGGCAATTTTTAAAATTGTAAACTATAAAAGGGACTTGCGTTTCTAAACTTAGATTTCTTTTTGATGATATCAGGCAATAATAAGAAATTTTTTCTTTCAGCATTAGAACACCTGAAAAGGAAAATTCAGACTTGGAGACTTCATCAGTTCTGTTGCCAATGCTTCCTTTAAAGTTAGGCGCCAACGCCAATCAGTAAGCACCTGTTTCAGTTTCTATTAATAATTATTATTCCGTATGTATTTTTATCAAATTTCTAAATTATTTCAAACTTAAAAAATCTTGAAATGATTCTAGCGTTTCTTATTAGTTCTTTGAATTATTTTTAAAACACGGATTATTTTGAAAAGTATTTTATTGCATTAATTTACGTATAATTGTTTTAAAATATTCTTTTTCAAATTCCTTAGAAACCCTTGAATAAATTATTTTGCTTTTTTAGAAAGTCACTGAATGAAAGCAAACAGGAGAGATCAGATACAGATTTCCTTAACGAACAATTCGTAAGGAACAAGAAGATTGCAGAATCTTCAGAAGGAAGTTCGGTTTTTGAAACGATAGCCAGTGCAGTATTTCAATTGGTCTCAAAGGAATCGGTAATTTAAAAACAAATTTATAAAAGTTGTTGATTTCGGAGTGATAATAATTTGTATGCAGTTCGTAGGTAATCTTGAACGTTCATATTTATTAAGCAAAATGTGAAACTCATGTTTTGTTTAACTTTTAAAGTTCTATTTAACAAAAAAAAATTTTATAGGTGCAAAAGGACACATTTTTAGAAAATGCTGAAAAGAAGAAATCTTCACTTGAGATGAAAAGGAAATTGTGCCAAGAAAAGATTGCAGCTATGAAAAAAAAGCTGGACGAATTAAATGCGAAAAAAATGCAAGATTTGGAGGAAACAAATAAATATCTGTTGAATTTACAAAGACTTAATGATATAAAAGAAAATGTAACTCAACAAAAAATTCGCGAACTAACACAAGAAAATCAGCAACTTCTTAATCAGGTATGTAATTTCATCTTAAACTGTTATCTTCATTTATCCTGTTAATTTCAAATTATTTTTTGCAGTATCAATGTTCTCTTAAAATGATTGAAGAAAATTATACAAAAGAATCGGAAAAGAAAGAGAAGATAATACAGGTGAGAAAGTGGAAATATTTAACGTAAACTTAATATTAGAGTGGAAGTTGTTGACTTCAGAGTTTTTTATTTTTATTTTTTTTATTTTTTCAACTTTTATGACTAATAAGTTGGTATTTTATCAGGATCTGCAGCAGGAAGTTGAGAGTTTAAATCGCACACTGGATGAAAAATGCAATCAATTTCGTGCCGATTTGAAATGTCCAGATACCGAAATACAGAAGAAAATTAATGAACTAGAGAAATGTAAACTCCAATTAAAAAATCGAGAGGATGAGTTAAAAAGAGAGAAAAAGAAACACGACTATCTGAAAGCTCTTTTCAGACAACATCTGGCAAACCAACCACTAACGCCTGACCCAGAATTGTCGAGTGAAGTTTCCATTAACGTAAAACACAAATTTCAAAATATTGAAAAATTTGGTCATAATTATTCAACTTGAAATTCAGGACAAGTATCTTGTTTAATTTACAAAGTTGCATTATTTATTTTATGGATGGTTATTATAAAATGTTCTTCACTTTTTGTTTCAGAATGAACCGATTGATTTGGCGGACACACAGCCTGAGATACAAACAGAAACAATTTCTCTAGAAGAAGTTAGTCCTGATGCAAAAAATTCAACGGAAAATTTGAATAATAACGAAGGCCAGACTTCTTTGATAAAAAGAGAAATAGACCTAAATACAGCGAAAACAGTGAGTGAATTAAAGAGTTCCTAATTAAAAATTGATATTCTTAGCACAGGGATTTTCAGTCCTTTATTCCCTTTTTTCTCCCTTTTTTCCTTTCTTTATTCGAAGTTCCAATTAATTTTTCAAGAATTATGAGAAATAGAAACTAGAAATAGAAACGTTCAAAACCTCTTGTAACATTTTCTGAAATTTTCAAATCTTCTAAACTCTTCCTTAACCAAGTAAAATCTTCTAGGTTTTTCCAGAATCTTTTAGAATGCTCCAAAATCTTCAGAATCTTCAAAACTTATTCGAAATCTATTAAAATTCTTCAAAAATGTCTATAATATCCCATAGTCTTCCAGAATCCTCCAGACTCTTTCAAAATCGCTGTTAACATTTTTCAGTTTAAATACTTTTGTCTATCAAATGTTTCTGTTTGCAGCCACCTTTACCTTTGTTGTCAAGTTCCCCAAGTACATTAAGCTCATCATCCTCCGGTTCGCCAAATCCAGAAGGTTCGCTTAATACATTAAGTTCTTCAGCCTACGGTTCGCCAGGAAGATTAACAATTAATTTCGATTAATAATTAGGTTGCAAAACGTATTAACGAGATGTTTTTTTAGAATCTGATAACAATCTTGATTTAGAATGCTATACATTTTAAAAAATATGATTTTAAGTGAAGCCTTTAGATTCATATCTTAGATTATGATTTTACGTTCAGTGCCATTTCTTTTTTATTAAGTACAAATTACTTTGTATGTCGATAAGTACACTTCTTTATTTCCTATTACTTAGGACAACTTTACAAGCTTGACTTTACTTTTTATTTCTGTTTTTGAAAGGCATTTTACGTTGCAAAGAGTTACAAGGACATTAGAACTTTAATAATTAACAATAAGTTTGTTAACATTTATTGCTATAGAAATTTATGGGCTTTAGTTTTGGGGCGATCCATAAATTGTCGCCAGTTTAAATGTCAGTATTATGATTTCCAGTTTTTATTGAACAAGAGAAAAAAGTATTCACCACAATTTATGGAGAATCCCTTTTTCATAATTTCTAGAAAGTCTACAAAGTCGTTATTGCAATATGAATGTATGCATGCATTATGTAAGTCTTTATATAGTTACATTTTCATATAAGTTTATAAATTATAATCCTTAAAGTCAATGTAAAAGTTGAATTCTTTTTTGAATACATGATTAGGATTCAATTTTAACTGCAGATTTTATTCTTCTCTTTTGAAGTTTATAGCTGTTAGAAAAAGCCGCATTCTTTGCGTTTTATAGAAACTAGGACATAATATAAACCACTGCAACATTAAGCTATGACTTTATTACACACTAATGATCAATAAATATGAAATGACTCCGTCGTCTTGATCTGTATTTATAAAGCACTCAAGCTACGAACATCGATCTTTCCAACCATTTCACTCTACTTTCAGGCAGTAAAAAGAAATCATGAAACTGATCATCTTAACGTTTTTATTCGTCGAATCACTTTCGATCAAATTAATTTCGCAATTGCAAAATCCCGACGAATTAGAAAAACTTGAAGCTAAAACGACGAGTCTCGTGAAATTGTTGCTTTACATAAAAAATAATTACTTCGATGACCACCCTATCGTTGTAAAATATGATTCGAATTTCGAAAAGCATCAGCCTGTGGATTTCAAGCGTTTCTTTGGAGACTTTTCAGCATCTTTCCTTCAGGAACGAGTCGATTTATCATCTTCAAAAAAATCAAGGCGTTTAAAGGACAAGAGCTATAATTATATTATTTTTGTGGAAAGGGTAAACTCCGTGAAAGACTTTATGGAACCCGAGTCAAGGAGCAAGATCGTTTTAATTACGACTGATACATCCTGGACCATCAGGGATTTCTTGAAGAGCCATTTATCGAGATTTTATGCGAATCTTTTAATCTTAACTCATGCCATGAGTCGAAGAGCCGGTGTAAGTACTTTTGTTTTCACGACATGAAATGGGAGGACCAAGTTTTATGTTGTCCTTTTAAAATGACTTTTATTCTTTCTTTTCTCGAATGTAAATATTTTCCTTTCTTTGTCAGAAGGAAAATATGTATCGGGTACAGTTTTCAAACTTATAAATCTTGAATTAAATTTTGAAAAAAGATTTTTGAATGAGGACTCCTTTTTTAAGATTGTTTTATTTTTTAATACTTGAATGTTATTTTCAGGATGCATCTTATTTGCTGTATACTCATAAACTTTATGCTGATGGAAGTGGAATCAGTGAACCAAATTTGTTAACATCTTGGATATCTAATTCACTGACCCAACCGCAAAAGAATTTGTTTCCAGAGAAGCTACGCGAAGGATTCAAAGGTCATCGTTTACTTGTTTCGACAGCACACAAACCTCCTTTTACAATGCGAAGGTAATCAATTTTAATAATTTTTCTGAATATTGTTTCGCAATAGTTCACAGGAAAGTTTATACAATTTATAATATTCATAGATGAATTTCTGGTGTTATTTATTTTTGATTTAATACAGCTATTTATCTTGCTGAATCCTTATTAGATGTATATTTCATTTAAGCATTCTAGAATTTTCAGATTTGAATACAAATATAATTTTATTTTGATTTAAGTAATGAGGTTTTCAATTCATTTTACATTTTTGCAGAACAAATCTAAGAACTTATGATGCAGCATGGGATGGAATAGACATCCAAGTTTTACGATTGCTGGGTCAAAATCTAGATTTCATTGCAGAATTTCGAGATCCTTTATCCTCAAAATACAGGTAAGGATATTTCTTTATTCTATAAGAAGTTTATCAGTTCTGCTGAAATTTATTTAATCTTTGAGCGATTTTAGATGAATTTTCTAAAAATAGAAACAGATATCTACATTTTTTAAACGATAGATTCTTTAAAACGCAATAAATTTATAAAAAAAGGTTTAATATTATTGAAATTCAAACTGTTAATGTATTTTTTTTTATTTGAAAATATTTATAACCCAAAAACAGGTAAAAAACCTGATGACTGGATTTACAATTACATTATTCTTACAATCGTATTCATTTTGTCATTTCTCATACTCTGCACACAGATTTTCTAACTTATAGAATTATAAAATTATAAAATAAAATTTTTTTAAAAATAAGTTTGAAATATGTTTGAAATTTGAAATAAGTTATAAAATTTTGAAGTTTTTATAGTTTATATCGATCGATTTAATCAAATACAAAAATATCCAAACCAATAAAGTATATTTTTTTATTATTATTCTAGAATTTCATATTTAGTGCATTAGAAAAACTCATAAGATATTTTATAAAGTAATTTTAAATATGAAATTGATTTCCAAGAATGTTTAAAAAAAACTTTGAAAAGGTTTTCACATTCAGATTTTTAAAGAATTAAATTTCTACAGATTTCAAGATTCTGTCTCGTTTCAATTTTGTCAGTGTTTGAATGACCTATAGTTTTTAAATAAACATCAATGACTGCTTACGTTTTCTCTATGGAAGAAAATGTTTATTGCAGTGAAACTGAGGCTGTAATAAATGACATTTCTAAAGATGATGCACCTGTTGCTGTGGGTGGAATTTATCAAACAGCAGATCTACTATCACGTTTCGATGCTCCGTTCCCATACATGGAAGATTGTGCATCGTTTGTATCTCTAACATCCATAGCTTTACCCAAGTAATAATATTTCGATATCTAACTTTTAAAAAAGTATTCCAACTTCTTAGATATCTTTGATTATTCTTCTTTCTAGAAATAAATTTGTCATGCAGTTAAATATTTTCCATTAGATTTGTACCTAAAATTTCGAAGAAATATTTGATAGTACGTTTTTCTTTCCTTTTTCTATCTAAAGTTCCGATTAATTTTTCAAGAATTATGAGAAATAGAAACTTTTATAACGTTCAAAAACTCTTTCAATGTTTTCTAAAATTTTCCATAATTTCCAAATTTTCAAATCCTCTACACTCTTCCATAATTGACAAACATCTTACAGTTGTTTCCAAAATCTTGTAGAATCATCCAAAATCTACAAAAGACTTCGAAAATCTCTTAAAAATCTCCAGAATCTTCAAAACTTATCTGAATTATTCTTCTAAAATCTTCCATAATTTTCAAATATTTTTCCAAATCTGTTAGAATCCTCTTACAATTCCAGTCTAATTGATAATCCTCTAGATTCTTTTAGAGTCTTCTTAATCTTAAACAAATTGTCCAAAATCTATTAAAATTTTGCAAAATATTGTAGACCATTCAAGAATCTTCTGAAATCCTCTCAAATCTTTTGAACTCTTCCATAACTTTCCAGAATCTTCTAGACGTTTCTAGAATTCTCCAGAATCTTTTAGAATTTTCCGAAATCTACAAAAGACTTAAAATTTTCTTAAATCCTTTAGAATCTTTAAACTTACCTGAAATCTGTAAAAATTCTTTAAAATATTCGAGACTGATCTAGAATCTTGTACAATCATCTAGACTCTTCTGAATTCTTCCAAAATTAATATTTTAGATTCTTCTGGGTTTTCTTACAATAAGCTTATACAATCTTAAGGAATATCCCAAAGTTCTTTAATATTACAAACAAATTTTCACTGTTCCAGAATCTTGCAGAATCCTTAAGAATATTCTGAACTTCAGAATTTCCAGAATCATTTATTATTAATCTACAGAAAAATTTAAAACCCTCTAAAATCTACAAGACTCCCACAATTTTGAAAAATCTTCTTGACTGTTTTCAGAATCTTCTTAAAATACTGTACTTTCTGAAAGATTAAAAAAAAAGGAAATCTGAAAGAGACTAGAAGATTTTAGAAGATTCCGAAAAATTCTGAATATCTCTGTAAGAGTTTAAAAGATCCTGGAAGATTTTAAAAAGTTCTAGAAAACGCTGGGGGATTTTAAAAGATTTTGGAACAATCAGGAAGTCTCTGGAGAATTCAAAATATTCTAGAAAGTCTAGAAGATTGTAGAGGATTTTGCGGGATTTCAGAATATTTAACGAGTCTGCAAATATATAAAAGATATAAAACATTCTAAAAGATTCTAAAAAGTTTTCGAAAAGTCTAGAAGGTTACATGAAGGATTTTAGGAAATTCCGAAGAGTTCCAAAGTTTTTGAAAGTCTAGAAATTGGTGGAGTATTTTATTAGATTCTAGTCAGAAATCTACAAGTTTTGGGAGAATCGCCGCAGACTCATTTCCGGAATTTTATTTGTTGAAGATTTAGAAATTCGACAATTTTATACTTTAGAAATTGAAATTCTTGTCCGTAATTTTAATAGCCGAAAATTTTTACAAAGTTGGCAAATTTTTTGTACAAAAATATTTGCTGTCGGAATTTCTCTCTTTCGTTAACTTGAACATATCCTTAACATTTTTTTTTCCGAAATATTATAGAGACCATTCACAAAATACGTGATACTTTTTGGAGTGGGAGGGGGGTATGTTATAGGAATAATAACAATGGAAAACCGTGATAAAAGGGGTGAGGGAGAGGGTTCAAAATGTCAAAAATATATATCACGTATTTTATGGATGGTCCCATGTAACCTTTGATAATATTTTTATGATTTAATTGCTGGTTTAGTTGCAGTCATCAGACGATTAACTGATATATTTTTTTCTTGTTTCTTTTCAAAAATTCCCTTTTTCGAAAAAATGAACAGCTGAACCGCTGTAACCTCTGAATTTATATATTTGCAATTCCTTACAATTATTGCCAAGAAATTGAAATACTATTATATCGCCTTATACAACTCTCTTTAAACGTGTCTCATTTTACACGCATATTTATGTGTGTTATAGATGAAATTATTGAATAGTTGGAACAATAAAGCATTAAGTGCCCCATTAACGTAACTATGTTTTATTGGAACAAGCATTTATTCTCGAATTTATACATATTCAGTAATCGCGAGACCAAATAACAAATATGTAACATAACACGTTTTGATGTCTATTAAAGTTAAAGCATAAATCAAGTGAATGGAATTTGGTGTTTTTCCAATGAAACTATAGAAAGTCATTAATTTTTTGTCCTGTATTTCAGGTATCGTGCAGTAATGGGACCTTTTCAGGAATCAGTTTGGCTGCTTCTGAGTGCTGTTTATTTTATTGCCATTATTCCAATGACATTGAATAGCGATTATTCTTTACTATCGTTGATTAAGCGACCTGGCAGATTAAACCATATGTTCTGGTTTATGTTTAGCACATTCACTAACTCGTTCTCAGTGAAAAATCCATTGTTGAGTAGCGGTCGAGGGAAAAATTCAACGTCAATTCTCATTGGTAGGATACATAGCGTGAAAGTCGTTGTTGCAAAATTAATGGATTCGTTTATATCCCTGCTTTTATGACACTAAACGATAAAAACGACATCAATGACCATAAAGCGCTACCGAAGCACTATCACTAGCTTTTACAATAATCTTAAATCTTTTCTTAAAATATAAGCAGTCATGACCAAATGACTAGTAATTTTGTCTTTATATTTTATAGATCACTTTTCTGTAATGAAAAATGTTCAAACTAAGAACTTCTATACTTTATTCGATATACTATTTTTTGACCAATTTTCTCAACAGTATGTACTACTGAAAGTTATTTTTCTTGGAAATTGAGTACAAAAGAATCTGTGCACTAATTTTAGTTATTTCTTTCGACACAATTCAATGAATGTTGAAAAAAGATGCAAAACTAAATGCTTTGTATTTTTTTATTTGTTTTATCCTCAAAATATTTAATTTTAAGGGGAAAAGAAAATGAATTTGGATAGTTTTGAATTTCAAGTAATGCAAAATTTAGAAGAATTGAAATTTGATACAGATTTAAATTACAATGCTTCAAATGAATTTGAAGTTTTGCTTGCAATTAAATAATATTTTTAAAGTTGAAACTTTATAAAAGAATATAAATAATTCAAATTGAAAGCTGTCCAATTTGGAAAAGAACCAAATTTGAAATTTTCAAAATTTGGATATACTTAAATTTATAGGAAACTTGAACTTGAATATTATTCACATTTGAAAGCCTACACTAAAGTCAAAGACAATTCAAAGAATGAAAAATAGTTCAAAGTAAAAGGTACTTTTAAAAATCTGAATTAGAAACCTACTTTCTATCTTGGATGTATTATTCAATTTTGAAAATTTGGATTTAAAAAAAGAATAAATATCTAATCTCAAAAAGATCAAATTTAAAAGAAAATCAAACATTAATTGGCAATTGCTGTTGGGATTCAATAAATTGAAATTAAATTGAAACTGAAAGTTTTTGAATTTGGAAAGACTTTAAGTTTAAATGCTTTAAAATTGAGAAAGGGGCCAGATTTAAAAACTTGAAATTTTAGAAAGACTTCAAATTACAGAAAACTCAAGCTTCAAAATTATTTACATCTGAAAGTTTTTTAAAATAGAAAATATAGTTGAAAGACGAAGAAAATAAAGTTTCGAAAGAAATTAAAACATAAACTCGATGCCAGTAAATTATTACTTGAAATTTATTAGAATTTTGAAGTTTTGGAATTTTAAACAATTCCAAATTAGAAAAAACTTGAATATGAATAATTTCAATTTTGAATTTTCGTATATAATGAAAATTTAAATTAGAAAACCCTTAAAGCCTAAAATTATATTATTAAAATTTTAAATACTAAAATTTTATGGCTTGAAATTTTAGCAAAAAATCAGATTTGATAATTTGAAAATATGAAAATGAGTTAAATTCGAAATGGTTTATATTTGAAAGCCCTAAAACCTGAAAATTATTTAAATTAATGTTTTCTTACTTTATTCTTTATTTAAAATTAATAAATGATTTTTGATTTAATATTAATATAATAATAAAATACTCTAGACTATAATCTTTGAGTGCCATAAAATAGATTATTACACTACTAAGTTAATTTAACGAACATTTCGCAAAATGTGTGTAAAATTTGCACCTTATAATTTCAGGTATTTATTGGCTCTTTACGATAATCATAACAGCATGTTATACTGGTTCTATCATTGCTTTTATTACTATACCAGTTTATCCCCCTGTAATGGAAAGTGCTAGTCAGCTTTTAAATTACCGTTACAGAATTGGAACATTAGGTAAAAGTGTTCCGAAATAATAATTTTAATTTTATTTTTTAAATTTTTAGAATTTTTAGTTTTTTTAAATTTATGATCTTAAATTCAACATTTCATCTAAACGAGTTTATGAAATAATGAAAAAATAAAGTCTGTTTAGAATTAATTATGAAATTAATAACTAAAAATATCTACCCTGGTATCTAAAAATAATTTCAGGTATCAAGGCAGGAAATTTAAAAAACTTATTAATAGGTTTTAAATCCAATTACACAACTGAAACTTTTAAGATTCTGGATAATAAAATTTTCTGAAATTTGTAAAATAAATTTAGGGATTTTTTAAAATTAAAAAATCTAATTATGTATTAGCATTCCAGATCACGATGGGTGGGAAGAATTGTTTAATCACACAAATATGGAAGATTCAATGGCAACAAACTTGTTTAAAAAAATCGAATACGTTCCAAGCATTTCTGATGGGGTCAGAAATGCAAGTCGAGCTTTTTTTTGGCCTTATGCTTTTCTGGGTTCACGTACTGCTCTTGAATATGTTATACAAGCAGAATTATCTTCAACGTAAGCTGATTTATCCTTTTTCCCTTAAAATAGTTTATTATGCATTATATATTTCAAATTAAAGAAATACATCGAGAAAAAAACTAGTAAAAACTGGTTGGTTTACTAAACTTTCTTTTTGCATAAATTAACTGATTTTACTCAAATTTAACTAGTAATCCCATCTTTTTGTTTGTGTGAAATATTGGGAATAAATGGGGAGTAAGCGAACAAAACATGATAAATCCATTTAGCATAAGGGTTACTATCGTTTGATTTTTTCACAGGATAGTGACCCTTATGTTAAAATAGATTAATAATGTTTTTTTTCGCTTACTCCTCAAATATAAAAGTAAGAACTAATGGAAGTAAATAAGAATCACATTTTTATAAAAATATTTATAAGAACTTTATTTGTTACTTTCATTTATAATTGTAATTTTTTATACTTTTCAACTAATCGATTTATATCAATTTTAGTTGGGAAAATAAAAGATCACTCATGCACATCAGTGATGAATGTTTTGTGAGATTTGGAGTAACAATTGTTCTGCGATCTCAATCTTTGTACACTGAACCGTTCAACAAAGTAATTCTTCGGGCAAGACAAAGTGGATTGATTCGTAAGATTCAGAGGGATGTCGAATGGGATGTGCAAAGGTCAAGCACGGGAAAATTTCTTCAAGTGAGATATAGATTCTAAATCGATTTCTGTTCAAGTTGATTACTTTCAATCTTTGAAAGATTTATTGCTTCTAGGACTTCAATATAATTTAGTATGCATAACCTTTTCAGTTATTGCGCTATATTTACTGAATAAAAATTTAATGAACTTAAAATTCACTGGGAAAAAGATTTGTTTTATCCAATTAAAAATGGACCAAACAAAAAAAATTAAAATAAAAAATAAAACATTTTTTAAAAATTAAAAAAAAAAAATAAAGAAAATTTGGTCGTGTTTATATTTTATTTTGTTTGGTTCAAGCAAATTTTGAAAAGGTTTCTGGAATTTGTTAAAAATATGTTAACAAATTCTGCAGCAGTGTAATGATAATTTGTCGTGCTGTTGCATATATAGTTATTTTACGCCAGAGAAAAAGTTGAGTAAACTCTCTGATTGTCATAATGACAACAAAAGAAACATTGGGTTCGTTGAAATTGTAGGCCATATAATAAAAGCGTGGGAAAACTTTACACAAGAGGTTTGAAAATAATGAAATTCTCAGAAACTTATGGTATTAAACTTGTTCCTTATTTAATTTCCAAATTTCAATCATTACTGTAAGTAGTGTGTACAATTTTAGAGTATTACGTCGAATTTTTTTTTGTTTTTATTTCTGTCTCACCCGTTCAGTTATTTCTACTGAGAATTAGAATGGACACTAAATAACTATAATAAAAACTTACACTAGGTAAAGCTGTTTCATTGTAATTAAACATTTACTAATTTAATTTAAGTGGGATTCCATAGCCTCACAAAGTAAAAAAAATTAGTGGAATGTTTTCTTGAAGTAATTATTGAGTCTTGTTAAAGAATTACGTTTGCATTATTCAATAAAAAATTGTACTATGTCCTCTCTGTATTTACTACGAGATGTTTAAATCGATTTGATAGTTTTTAAGTAAATAAATGGATGGAAAGATAATAATTGTATTAATAAACGTTTTATCAAAATTCTAAATTACTTCCTTAGAGTTACTCTTCGATATACTCAGAATCTTTTAAACCTGCAGTCAAATTTTTTACTTTGACATTTTATAGTACATTTATTAATATTTAATATTTTAAAATATTTTTATGAATATTTTTTAAAAACACGAGAATTTTGGAAACTCTTATTGGAAAACCTTCGAACTTTCTGAAGCTTTTGATAATACATCAATTTTTTTATATGATGTATTTTCAATTCCCTTTATCTTTTGGAAACTTTTTTTATCGATTAAAAACTTTTGATGTATGCAATTTTTAAATATCTACCTATATTTATTTTTCAGGTGGTCAAAGGATTTTCTCTGAGAGTACTAATCGAAGATCGACAACTGTCTCTAGATGACACTCAAGGGATGTTTTTAGTCTTGGGCTCTGGCATTTTGATTGCAATACTTACACTTCTTTTGGAAAATATTTGGCATTTGAGCAGCAAATGTTGCTGTGGAAAATCGAAAGTTGAAATTATTGACAATGAGACTGTTAATGAATCAGAATGGATTGATTGGTCGCCCACTTTGACAAATGAGAGGATTTTGTCAATTAGACAAATAACTACCAGAAGAAGCATATAGAATTTTTAAGTATACATTAAAAAATTAGTATTTTAAATTTAAACTATAAATTAATTTTTCTGAATTTAATTTGATTTAAATTGGTTTGTATATCAAGAATTTTAAACTACTTCTATTCAATTGTTGATAAATGGAAGAATTGGAAGCACAGAATTTTTAAATTTTAGTGTAACAATATTAATTAATTTTTGTTATAATTATTTAGAAAGATCTAATTAATTTGTTATACAGAAAGCATTCATTTTTCAAGTTATGATTCAGTTTATTTTACAAATAATTATTATTCATTGTTTGTAAATAAGTTGATAGTGACATTGACACTTTTGCACCAAAAAACGAGGTTCTATTAATTACATGCCTTGAGTATTTTTTTTACTGTAAATAATGCTTCACTCGAGGCTCTTTCAGATATTACAAATTTTAGAAAAGTCTCTGGAAAATATAAAATATGTTAGGTGCGTGCAAGACAAAAATAATAAACATTTTAGTATGTATTATCAATTGCTTCACAATTTATTATATTTTCAAATACCTTAGAGTGGAGATATGATCTTAGAATCTTAGATGGATGTTAAACAAATTATAGATCCTTCTAAACATATATTTTCATAACACCTACATTGAAAATTCGACTTTCGATGCCTGTACAGCAGGGCGAAAGTAGCAGCTTCAACCCTAGGGTTGAAAGTAAAAAACAGCAGACAGAAACTGCTTAGCGACGGAGTCACATTACGAATTGCAATTTCTGTCAGTTGTATTATTTACTTTTAACCCTACGATTGAAATTGCTACTCTCGCTTCGCTATACAGGCATCGAGTCGAATTTTCCATTTAGGTGTTATGAAAAATTGTATACGTGACTTGGGCAGAAGCAATAACTACGTTAAGTCGTGTGATATAGCTAACCTGACACTCGTTGAAATCGTTGCCTTTCTCCCCTAGTTACGTAATATACTATTCCTTAATATTAGTGTTAATGTTTAATTGTTTTATTTTTTTCGATTTGATAAATCTCAAACTAATCTGAATTTTTTAATTAAACTTTTTACATTCTCATCATATGAGAAGGTATTAGATTTGTGTAAAATTTGACCCCCCCCGTTTTTGTCAAATATCGACGTTTTGAGACCCCCTGAACCCAAAAAAGTGGTTTTTGTGAATGTGTCTGT
>JBAGKK010483452.1:0-16690 GCA_037177015.1 Euceroptres primus
TTCAGATAATGAATTTTTCTTGCCAAAAGTGACTTTTTTCAGTATTTGTTTATTAATATTAAGAAATTTACAAGAAACTTCAAATAACGGAGTATAGTTTTTGATTCTCTAACATGTTATTATTGTAAATTTACAAAAAAACTCACAAAAATTGAAAAAAATTACTTCAAAAATGGCAGAAATGATAATGATCTAGATGGTAAGTATACTTACCACCGATCCTCTAAAGCACACAATCGAAGAAAACAGTTGAAGCATCCGCGAATAGAACGTTCTATGAACCAAAATGTCTTTCATTGGAATCTATGTTCATAGTGTGAACACAAATTGATAAAAGTTTAATCGATGTCGTAGTTTGCCTTATGATATGTGCACTATGATATAGAAGAAAAGTTTTTTGGAGCGGAGTTCACTTTCACGCCATGACGAACATAGATTTCAATAAAAGCAGTTTTTATACTTATTATAGTTGGCAACTTTGCAACGTTTTGATATCAAAGTTTGTTTCAATCCAAATTGAAAAATGATCTTTTCGGATTTAGTATGTATTCCAGAAAATTATTGGGCACTCGTTTATTTCTGGAGCCTTGTATTTGCCTAAACAATTATAAGTGGATGATAGTAGCAGATTTTTAACAGACTAACACACAGTGGTTCCGAATTGGATATTTGCGCACAAATCAGCCTACAGGTCACAATTTTTATCCCATTTAGACGTTTTTTAAATTAAAGCTGAATAAATTTCCCAGTGATTTCTCGAGGCCAATTTTTAATTTTTTAATTTTGCAAAATTATATGTAAACAAGAAAAGTAGAAAAAATGTTGTTTTCACAGAAAAATCATTATTTTATCCCGGAAAAAATTATTTGCGTAAAGGGAATATCAAGCAAAATCAGTGCATTTGCAATTGAAGTACGTAAATAATCGATTTGATAAGTAACTTAATTTTTATAAACAAATTTTATAAACAATTACTCTAATGTGCCATTTTAGCACAGGAGAATTTTTTTCTTCATTATAATTGTTGAAATTTATTATGATACTGTCATCTAGTAACAAAATATTGACAAAAATTATGAATTGTTATTGTCATAAAGAAATTTCATAAACAAATACTCAAATTTAACATTTTCAAGTAGAAAAAGAGTATTTTCTGGCTTAAAATTACTGAGATTTGTTATGAAAGTGTTTGCCAGTAACAAAATGTTGACAAAAATTTGTCTCATAAACAAATTTTATAAACAATTACTCAAATTTGACATTTTCAAGCAGAAAAAAATTTCAGGCTTAAAATTACTGCAGTTCGTTATGAAATTCTTCTTTATTTTCAATATCTATTACGATTCACTTTGTTTAATGACATTATTATAAAAAATATAATGAACAAATGCAAATTTTTGTCAGCAAAGAAAATATTTTATTGTAGAATAATTTTTGTAGTTGAAAATAAAGAACAATTTCAATCAGTATTAAACAGAAAAGGATCTGCTGACCTTAAAGAAGAGTATGAAAATTAAACGTTTATTTATGAATTTGTTCATGATAATAAAAATTCTTAATTTCTGTCAATGTTTTGTTACTGACACTTTCATAATAAACTGCTGTAATTTTAAGACAGAAAATTTTTTTTTCTCCTTGGAAATATCAAATTTGCATATTTGTTTATAACATTAACAATTCTTAATTTTTGACAATGTTTTGTTACCAGATTATTATCAAAATAATTTTTAGCAATTATTGTGAAGACAAAAATTTGTTTCTGCTCAAATGGCACATTAGAGTAATTGTTTATAAAATTTATTAATAACAATTAAGTTACTTATCAAATAGATTATTTGCCTACTTTGATTGCAAATGCATTGTTTTTGCTTCATATTCAGTTTACACAAATCATTTCTTCCGGGTTAAAATAATGATTTTTCTGAAAACAACATTTTTTCTACTTTTGTTGTTTACATAGAATTTTGCAAAATCAAAAAATCATAAAATCAGCCTCGAGGGATCACTGGGGAATTTATTAAGCTTTAATTTAAGGGATTACCCCTACTTGTAAAGCCAGAAAAAAGCGATTTCTCTTGGATTTTCTTTTTGAAAAAAACGTGTGCATATTTTCTTATCTATGTTTCTTTGTTGAATAAAGTAATATTTAAAGACTATTTCGTAAAATTGTCATGTAAAAATAATTAATTATTAACGAGTTATATTCAATGCAGAGGAATACCTTTTTAAAAACATGTTTTGCAGTGCGTTCCTGCTTGGAACTGGATCATCTGAAATAAAAAATAGAAAATAATTTAGTTAATATATTAGTTTATCTAGTCTTCAATCGAAGCATTCGAGAAAAAACTAATTTGGGACAAAGTGTCGAAAGTTGAAAGTGAAGTGTGTGATTCTGAAAATCGTTCACTTCACTTTCAACGTCAGCCTTTTTGTCCATTTATTTTTTCTTAAATGCTTCGATTATAGACTAGATATACTAATATATTAACTAAATTATTTTCGATTTTTGATTTCAGTTGATCCAGTTCCAAGCAGGAGTGCTCACCGCAAAACATGTTTTTTAAAAAGGCATTGCTGGGCTTTGACTATAACTTTTTAATAATTAATTATTTTTGCATCTAAATTGTACGAATTCATGTTTAAATATTACTTTGCGGAACAAAGAAACTTATATAAAAGAATTTATCTTTAAATAATACTTTTTGGAACAAAGAAACTTATATAAAAAAATTTATCTTTAAATATTACTTTGTGGAACAAAGAAACTTATATAAAAAAATATGCACATATTTTTAAAAAATCCAAAATAAATCGCATTTTTTCTGGTCTGCAAGTAGGGGTAACTCCTTAAAAACGTCTAAATCGGGTAAAAATTGTGACCTGCAGTCAGATTTTTCCGCAAAAATCCAATTCGGAACCACTGTGAGAACATCCCAAAGGACCATTTTGAAAATTAGATATACGAAATTGTGTCAAAACCTTGCAAACAATTCATAACATTTTCCTACCATGGGAGTAAAAGTTGTTTGCAACAGGAATTATCTTTTACATATGGTTCCCCAGGTGGAAAAATTCTATAGAATTTATGTAGAAAGCATTCTACAGAATTCTCACAAGAATGCAACTCAAATTTCTATAGAGTCCTCACAAGAATCCTAGTCCAATTTCTATAGAATCCTCACAAGAATTCGACAGTACATAATTTCTATATAAAATTTTATAGAAATTAGACCCAATTCTTGTAGAATTCTGGCGAAGTTTCTATAGATATTTGAGCGGAATTATTATAAGGATTCTATAGAATGAATTCTACTCAAATTCTAATTCTAATTCTATAGAATTTTTCCATCTGGGTCACCAGAGATCACTTTCTAGAATAATGTTGCCCAGATTCTGCGATAAAGTACCTGCAACAAAATGTATCTTTTAAGTTTTTTTCATGCACATAATTCCTATAAAGTATCGAATCGAAACAAACAGTCGATAATTACATTAACACTGTAATATACACTATAAAAAATGTCTTGTTTTAAGTCAAAAATTGGGCTTAATTTAATTTTTAACACTTTTAATACCAGAGGAAGAAGGATAGACGTGTGATTGTGCACAAGTCTATCCTTCTTCTTCTGGTTTTAAATTGAGACAAAGTACACCGAAAACAAGCTGAAACATTAAACTAGATTTTTTTTCTTAGTTGAAAACTGTTTGCAACATTTTGTTAGCAAAGTTTGTTTCCATCCAAATTGAAAAATGATCCTTTGGGATTTAGTATGTATTCCAGAAAATGATGGAAAACTTTCATTTACTTCTACACTGAAAAAAATTGTTAGTTGTCATAATTTTAAATTAACCGAATCGCCATTTATCATAATTTTTATGTATCCGAATAACCATTTTTCATATATTTTATTTGTCCTTATTTTCATTTGTTATAATTTTTATTTATCTGAATTGTCGTAATATTTATTTGTCCTAATTTTCATTTGTTCGAAAAGCCATTTTTCATCGTTTTTATTTATCCGACTCGCTATTTGCCATAATTTCTATTTATCAGAATCGTCATTTGTCCTAATTTTCATTCGTCATAATTTTCATTTATCTGATTTGTCATTTGTCATAATTTTTATTTGTCCTAATTGTCATTTGTCATAATTTTTGTTCTTCCTAATTTTCGTTTGTCCTAACTTATATTTGACCTTATTTTCGTGTGTCCTAATATTCATTTGTTCGAACAGCCATTTTCCATAATTTTTTAAATCCGAATCGTCATTTGTCATAATATTTATGTATCCGAATTGTTAATTAAAAATTCTGATTGCATGCATATAAATTTCGCGCCATTATTTTTAGGGCGGATATTCCTTCGGACAAATGAAATTTAGGACAAATGACAAATTTGGTTACAAAGAAATTGTGGCACATGGTAAAGCGGACAAATGAAGATTATGGAAAATGACGATTCGGATAAATAGAAATTATGACAAATAACCAGGGGCGTAGCGAGCGTATTGAGTTTTGGGAGGTGAGTATTGTCATGAATGCCGACTCAATAAGTGGAATTTGCCGACTAATTACCATTTTTTGCCGACTAGCCGACTTTATAGTCGAATTACCCGAATATCCCGAAAATTCCGACTCGGCACGACCATTTGGGGGGATGTCACACTCCTCACACCCCACGCTCGCTACGCCCCTGCAAATAACGATTCGCATACATAAATATTATGACAAATGACGATTCGGATTTAAAAAATTATGGAAAATGGCTGTTCGAAGAAATGAATATTAGAACAAACGAAAATTAGGAAAAATAGAAATTATGACAAATGGCTATGAGGACAAATAAAAATTATGACACACGAAAATTAGGACAAATAAAAATTATGACAAATAACAATTCGGATAAATGAAAATTAGGACAAATGACGATACGAATAAATAGAAATTATGGCAAATAGCGAGTCGGATAAATAAAAATTTATTATGCAAAATGGCTATTATGCAAATAATGCAAATATTATTAAACAAATAAAAATTATGATAAATGCTAATTCAGATAAATGAAAGTTATAATAAACGAAAATTAGGACAAATAAAAATTATGAAAAGTGGTTATTCGGATACATAAATATTATGATAAATGGCGATTCGGATAATTTAAAATTATAACAACAGACTATTCGGACAAATGAAAATTAGGACGATCGAAAATAAGCACAAATTAAAATTAGGACAAATGGCTAATCGAGTAAATGAAAATTAGGAGAAACGAAAATTAGAATAAATGAAAATTATAATAAATGATAATTCGGATAAATAGAAATTATGGCATATGGCGATTCGGATAAATCAAAATTATGACAAATGAACATTCGAATAAATAGAAATTATGGCGAATGGCAATTCAAATAAATAAAAATTATTATTCGGTAATATGAATTTCGGTCAAATGAAAATTATGGCAAGTGAATTTTGGGGTATATTCACGCGCCTCTTCTTTATTAGTTGAGACAACTATTTTATTAGTTAGCGTAACTATTCAGTTTGTTGCCCCATGAATTTTAATTACATTAACTAGTGAAAGTTTGTAAATACTAAAGTAGTTGACCCAACAACCCATTTTTTTCAGTGTGCCTAAAATATTATAAGATTTGGGGAAAGATGAAAGTTGCAAAAGGGTTGCGAAACGATTAGTTAAGATAGTGTTGCAAGTGGAGGACTGAAACCAGGATTAATTAGACAAATTGAGGAAAATGGTAAAATAGCAATATGTAACGAGTGGGATGGTCGATTGTGAAAAGGATGAACGCTTCCGCATGTGGGCTTTCACCTTTTGCAACGAACTGTATGCACATAAGGAGGTTGGCGTAATGGCACCTGGAACAATGATGGCTCGGTTTGTAGTGCCGCGGAGTGGTTTCTGCCGCAAAGACGCGCATGCATTAAGTATATATGCCAGATATAGTGAGAACTACCAAGCTCGTGGTAGATGAGAGGATCGGATCTGATGGTATCGGTCGCACCACCCGCGGCTTCTCTTCCGTTCTAACCACTAGCTTAGCTAACGTATTGCCTCTTCCTTCTCCCCAAACTCATCCCCATAACCAAACACAGCATATAACGCGGCATATACGCCCATACTCGCCCGCGAATAACGAAAGTCTGGATGGAGTACGAACTTGATTGCGAGAGTGAACTAATTGTTACGATATCATCGTGTACCACAGTTGTAGATCGGTAAAAATAAGCATCGCTCCCTATGCATCGCGCAATTAGACTTTATATGCGCTCTACTGACTCGGACCGATACTACTTATATGGGCCATTTTCACATAGTTTAAAATTTTTATTGTGATAAAAATAATGTCATCCCAGGTGGAAAAAATATGCATAATCCTTCCATACTGAACTATCGATAGTCACTACTCAAATTATGTATAAATTATGCATATCAAGATTCGCGGTAACGCATCGCCGCACAGTGGTCTGGATTAGGAATTTATTATTCAAAATCACCTACAGCCTACAATTCTTAACCGATTTTCAATTTTCTTGCATAGAAATGATCAGCAATAGTTTCACAAGAGCATCTATGAATTAGATTTTTCAATTTTTATCATTTTCTATTTTTTATATAAATAAAGAAAGAGAAAAATGAGATTTTTTTAATTATTATTTTTTACCTTTAAATAAATAACTCAATTAATCTCATTCTCGATGAAAATGAATGTCGTAGTATCTAAAGAATATAAATAATGAACAGGATATCGAATCTAATTGTTATAAACAAATTATATTAACAAAAATGTCAACATCATGAATTGTTTGCTTGCAAAGTATATTTTTGTAAGTTGAAATTGCTTGATTTTGCTCTCGACTTTCGACCAATGAAGATTTAATACTCAAGCTCCTGGTGTCATCTGGTCTATTGATTGCCTCTCTAAGGCAGAAATGGAGCAAGAATGAAGTTGAAATGGATCCTGAAATTATTGAAATGATTGGCAAGTATAACTTGGAAGCTAATTCTTCTGAAACATCACAAAACATAACCACTGATATCATTTGAAGGCAATAATAAAAAAAATTAATTTCTGTCTATAAATGGCCAAACCATGCATTTGTTCATAAAATAAACAAACAATATCTAATGACAAGTCTTCATCGCTAAACATCACCACTTATATAATTTGAAGACGATAAAAAAAAACGATTACTTTCTTTCTATAAATGACCAAACTATGCATTTGTTTGTAAATTAAACAAGTAATATCGAAAGACAAGTCTTCATCATTAAACATCACCACTAATATAATTTAAAGACGATAAGAAAGAAAAACGATTACTTTCTGCTCATAAATGTCCAAACTATGCATTTGTTTATATAATTTGTTTATAAAATAAACAAATTATATCAAAAAACAAATTTTCATGATCAAGTATC
This sequence comes from Euceroptres primus, assembly GCA_037177015.1. Classification (NCBI taxonomy): domain Eukaryota; kingdom Metazoa; phylum Arthropoda; class Insecta; order Hymenoptera; family Figitidae; genus Euceroptres; species Euceroptres primus. Next base: position 7,442 of record JBAGKK010483452.1, read on the forward strand.
AACTTGTCCATAAAATCAAGCAATAATTTAAGCTTCCAATCAAATATTCAACAAAATTCAACCAAATTTCAACCAAATATACTTTGCAAGCAAACAATCCATGATGTTGACATTTTTGTTAATATAATTTGTTTTTAACAATTAGATTCGATATCCTGTTAATTATTAATATTCTTTAGCTACTTTGACATTCATTTTCATCGAGAATGGGATTAATTAAATTATTTATTTAAAGATAAAAAATAATATTATAAAAGTCTCATTTTTTCTCTTTGTTCATTTATATAAAAAATAGAAAATGATAAAAATTGAAAAATCTAATCCATAAACGCTCTTATGTAACTATTGTTGATCATTTCTATAAAAGAAAATTAAAAATCAGTTAAGAATTGTAGACTGTAGGTGATTTTGAATAGTAAATTCTTAATCCAGACCACTGGTCGCCGAACACTGGGGAAAAAATGACTTTCTTGGTTCAAAAAAAAACGAACAGCTCACAAATATTGACCGCTTTGAACGTAAAAAATTCGCAAAAAAAGCTGATAAAATTTTCCAGAGAGTTTTTGAGCCTGATTTTTGTTTTAGTTTTTAAATTTTTAGTTTTTATAGTTTTTTATAAATAAAAAAATATGGCGAAAAAATGGCCATTTTTTCTATTTGACGTTTCCGATGCTCGTCAATAATAGGAAAATTGTTGTAATCGCCTACGTTTCATAGACTAACATTAGTTAAAGATGATTCATCATGATATAATAAACAAAAAAAAATTATAAACAAATTATTTGTTGAAAGTGTGTTTTCTATAATTTTCAATAATTTTACGTTTTTTTAAGTTACGTTGCAAAAAATTTGGATGGAAACAATATTATAATAAAGAAAACTTCTCTTAAGATTATTCTTGTTAATATTATAAACAAATTTAATAAACAAATGCATTAATCAGGAATTTATCCACAGAAAAATTAGTTTTTTTCGATTTCAGTTCTTTTAATTAGAAACTTCATGATAATTTCAGCAAAATTTATAATTTTTTGATAAATTTTATGATTTTTCAAACAAATTTAATAAACGAATGCATTATTCGGGCATCTGTCAAAGGAAAAATTCGTTTTTTTCTATGTCAGTCCTTTTAATTGTGAACTTCATGATTATTTCAGCAACATTCATAATTAGTTGATAAATTTTATGATTTTTTAAAACAAATTTCATAAACAAATGCACTATTGGGGCATTTGTCGACAGAAAAATTCGGTTCTTCAATGTCAGTCTTTTTAACTGGGAACTTCACGATAATTTCAGCAACATTCATAATTAGTTGATTAACTTTATGTTTTTTTAAAACAAATGTAATTTAAAAATGCATTATTTAGGCATTTTAAATTTAAAAATGCAGCACAAAAAAATTAATAGAGCAATCCAAGTTGAATTACTATGGTGCAGCCTACTAAAAAGACTGACATTGAAAAAAAAAAGAATGTTATTGTCGACTATTGCCCAAAGAATGCATTTGTCTATTAAATTTGTTTTAAAAAAATCATACAATTTATCAAATAATCATGAATGTTGCTGAAATTATCATAGAGTTCCCAATTGAAAGGACTGTCATTGAAAAAAACAAATTTTGTCGTCGATGAATCCCCAGATAAGAAAATAATTTGTTTATTAAGTTTTTTTTAAAAATCATACAATTTGTGAACTAATTATAAATGTTGCTGAAATAATCATGAAGTTCCCAATTAAAAGGACTAACAGTTTAAAAAACGAATTTTTTTCGTCTAAAAATGCTCGAATAATGCATTTTTTAATTAAATATGTTTAAAAAACATAAAATTAATCAACTAATTGTGAATTTTACTAAAATTATCGTGATGTTCCCAATTAAAAAGACTGATATTGAAAAAGACGAGTTTTTCCATCGACAAGTGCCCGAATAATGCATTTATTTATTAAATTTTTTTTAAAAAATCATAAAATGTATCAAATTCTTATGAATGTTGCTGAAATTATCATGAAGTTCCCAATTAAAAAGACTGATATTGAAAAAAAACTAATTTTTCCGTCGACAGGAGCCTGAATAATTAAATTTGTTTAAGATAACATTAAATTTATTAACTAATTATGAATATTGCTAAAATTATCATAAAGTTCCCAATTACAAGGACTGGGATTGAAAAAAACGAGCTTTTCCGTCTACAAGTTCCCGAATAATGCATTCATTTATTAAATTTGTTTTAAAAAATCATACAATTTATCAAAAAATTATCAATTTTGTGGAAATTATCATGAAGTTCCTAATGAAAAGAATTGACATTTTTAAAAAAACTAATTTTTTGTCGACAAATGCTTGAATTTGTTTATTAAATTTGTTTATAATATTAACAAGAATAATCTTAAGAGAAATTTTCTCAATTATAATATTGTTTCCATCCAAATTTCTTACAATATATCTTTAAAAAACGTAAAATTATTGAAAATTATAGAAAACACACTTTCAACAAATAATTTGCTTATAAAATTTTTTTGTTTATTATATCATGATGGAATATCTTTAACTAATGTTACTTTATAAATCGTAGGCGATTGCATCAATTTTCTATTATTGACGAGCACCGGGAATATCAAATAGGGAAGATGGTAATTTTTTTCGTCATATTTTTTTATTTATAAAGTAATTGAAAAACTAAATCAAAAGTCAGGCTCTACAGTTCTCTGAAAAATTTTCTCAGCTTTTTTTAAAAAAATGTTTACATCCAAATCGGTCAATTTTTGTGGGCTGTACGTTATTTTGAACCAAAAAAGTACGTGCAATTCTCAACGGATTTTTATGGATTTTTAAAAAAATGAACGTAATGAATAGACTTAATTTTCTTTGTAGAATCAGCTTAAAATGTCTTGCCACAGACTCGTTACTGTCATATTTTTTAAACTGAAAACAACTATAAATTTTTATAAATAATTTTTATTACCAAATGCATATTTTGGCCACTTTTACATGAATAGGCTTAATTTTTTTTTATGGAATTAGTCTTAACTTGTCCTACCAAGCACTCCTTGTTGTCACATTTTTCAAATTGTCGAAAATTGTTCCTTTTTATAAATAATGAATCAAGAATATGATGTTGTGGATATACCGTCCAATTTTCATCTATGCAATTCGGTTCAATAGATTAATCAATATATTAAATGTATAATATACGTTATATGTTATACATTATAATTAATATATTATAATAAATATAATATATTTAAATATTCAAGTTTAATTATTATTCAAAGATACAAAAAATTATGAAATCCCAAAAAATATGGCATATGCAAAAAGTTGTCTAAGTTAAAAAATAGTACATTATTCGCCAAGTTTAAATGCAAATTTTGGTGAGAGCGTAGTTTAAATCACGAGGCGAAGCCGAGGGATTTAAGGGGGTGAGATACGTTATGATGTCACGAATTACCGACGGGGTATAAAAAATATTCAATCAAAAATAGGCAATCCTATTTTAAAACAAAAAAAGATATCAAGTTGAAACTTAAGAGAAGGTTAGGAAATATGAATAGGCACATCTGTTATGTGTCATTTTTTCAAAATTTGGGAAAAAAATTTTTTTGAAAATTATTTTTTTTCAAAATTTTGAAAAAATGACACATAACAGATGTGCCCTATCATATTTTCTATCATTTTCTGAAGTTTCAACTTCATATATTTGTTTTCTTAAAAATAGGATTGCCGAATATTTTTTATAATCTGTCGGTAATTTGTGACATCATAACGTATCACACGCCCTTAATCGCTCGAACCAAAATTTTCGTTTGGACATGACAAATACAGTGCTTTTCGTCATCAGATCGAGAAAAAGCCAAATGAAAATGCCGAAACGACGAAAAATTAATATATTACAATTCGTGAGATAAAAAATAGTTTGTGAAGTGAAATATACAATTTTTTTAAAATAAAGAAAATTATAAAGTAAAATCTCATAATGGAAGAAAAAAAAATTAATTTCAAGAAATATATTGAAAAAAAATTTTAACTTTCCAGGATTTTATACATAAAATTATTTATTAATCAATCATACAAAGTTATTTTTTTTATTTTCAATATATTTAAAATTAAATCCTGCCAAGTTACATTTTCTTCGATATATTTATTGAAATTAATTTTTTTCTTCCTTTAGGAGATTTTCTTTTATAATTTTCCTTTATTTTAAAAAAGTCGTATATTTCACTTGGCAAACTATTTTTTATCTCACAAATTGTTATACAATTATTTTTAACTTGGACAACTTTTTGCATTTGCCATGTTTTTGTTAGAATACAATAAATCGAAATGTTGCAAACAGTTGAAAACTGGCAATTTGTTTTCAACATTTTAATGCCTTCAGATTTATTGTATATGCATAATTTATAGATAATTTTTGGAATAGTGACTATCGATAGTTCATTATGCATAGATTTTGCATAATTTTTCAGCCTGGGATTGTATTTTGAAGTGATGTTTTATGATTGATAAAAATAACGTAATACGACGTGAGCAAAACATTTTTCAGTCACAATAACAATAATGAGATTAAAAATAATAATCATAATTAGATTTCTCAATTAAGAGTAATTTAGTCATTACGATGGGCACGAATGTTGGAGGACACGAATGACATACGCTCATATTTTAAGTAACAATGCTTGACGTTTCATTATTTTAAGTGGCATTTTGCAAGTAATCAATAACTAGCCTATAGCCAACGCTAAAAATCTAGTGAAAAAATAAATAAATACCAAACAAGAAATTCACACACAGTAGGGAACACGAATGAGATTTTCGAATTACAAACACTTTTTCTTACCTTTTATCGTTCATTTGACAGCCGAATTTTCACAATTTATGCTTTTTATTTAAGACTAAGTTATTATTTATAACCAACCTAATTTCTTTAATAGAATTTCGTAACATTCAAATGAGTGTATAAAACATTTGAAAACATATGTTTGACTCTATAACGCCGTATGTAGTAAATTTGCTACTTTCGAAGAATTCATATTTTTTGTAATAGTTCTACCAATTTAGGTTGCAAAAATTCTGAAAAAATTTACAGGCATCACTGCATTTTAAGAAAGGTTTTCCAAAAAAAAATTCATTGAAAAGTTTATTTATTTAGCTGTAAAAATTCAAAAAGTAAATTTTTCGAAAGTGGCATTTTTCAAAAATTTACATGCAGAAAAACATGTACCAGTTGAAAAAAATGATGTTTTTCACGTAAAAAGAGTGCACTTAATGGAAAACTATATATTTTCTTCTTGTGACATTATATATTATATATTAATATATTTACTTTTTAAAAGTAAATATCACACTCAGTCTCCTATTCTCATTTTTTTAAAATTATTTTAAAAATCCCTTTATTTCAGAACTTCTTTCCTTTCCCCCCCTTTTTTTATATTTAAGGTTTCGATTATTTTTCTAAGAATTATGAGAAATTCTATACTGCTCCATAGTCTTCTAGAAAACTTAAGGCTTTTTCAAAATTCTCCCGATTTTTCTAAGATCTTCTATAATTTTCCATTTTTTTTCAAATCTTCTAGAATTTCAGACTGATCTATAATATTTCAAACTCTTTCAGTCTTCTTAATCTTCAAAGTTTTGTCCAAAATATTCTAGACTTCCAGAACTTTCTAAAATCCTCTAAAATCTCTTGAATTCTTCCATAACCTTCTAGGATCTTTTAGACTTTTCCGGAATTCTCTAGAATCTTTTTGAATCCTTCAGTATCTACAAAAGACTCTCGAAATTTTCTCAAATCCTTTAGAATTTTGAAAACTTATCTGAAATCTGTAAATGTCCTCCAAAATATTCGAGACTTTACTAGAATCTTATAAAATCATCTAGATGTTTCTGGATTCTTCCATAATCTTTTAGAATCTTCTGGATTCTTCCATAATTTTTTAGAATTTCTTGATTCTCCTACAACAACCTTATAAAATCTTAAAGAATCAAAAGTTTTTAATATTCTATAAAATATACTATAGTGTTCCAGAATCTGCTAGAATCATCAAGAATATTCTGATTTTCTGATCTCCAGAATTTTCAGAATTCGGCAGAATCATTCAAAAAATCCTCTAAAATTTACAACAGACTCAGAATCTTGAAGAATCTTCTAGACTCCTTTCCGAATCTTCCTAAAATTCTGTACCTAAACTTTTTGAAAGTTCTCTTAAAAAAAAAATTTGGAAAAGACTAGAAGATTTTAGAAATTTATAGCAGCACTTAAAAGGTTTTTGAGTATTCTAACAAATTTCCAAAACATTGTAGAATATTTTTAAAAATTATAATAGATTTTGGAGTGTTTTTTAAGATTTTAGAAGATTTCAGAAGACACTTAAAAAGGTTAGATATCTCTGTAAGAGTTTAAAGTTTATAAGTCTATAAAGTCTATAAAATCTATAAGATTTTAGAAGATGTTGGAAGAATCAGGATGTCTCCAGAATATTCTAAAATATTCTAAAAAATCTAGAAGATTGAAGATTGAAGAGGATTTTGAGATATTTTAGAAGATTTAATGCTTTCATTAATATCTATCATTAGCTCCCTTGGTATTTAAAAATTTTTTTCCCCCTTTTTCGAAAAAATCCCCTATTTTTCCTTCTGGACCACTGTGATCCTTGCTTTTAATTATTTTTTTAAAACAATTTATCAGTACTAAAAGCTGCCAGCGTATAAGTTTAATAAACAGAATTTTTTCATCGGCCATAATTTAAAAAGAAACAGTATATGGATCGATATCAGAAAATTGTCAAATTTAAGTCCCAAAAATTTTTCCTTTTTCTATTATACCTATAATATTATAACATATATTTTTGGATAATGCTGCCGTCCAAAGTAGAAAGATACATAAGTGACATTGAAGCTTAGGTCGACTTTTCCATTGCTAGGTGTAAGAGAATAACCCTAAACCACAAAGTCACTTACGTATCTTGTTACTTTGAACGGCAGAATATTAGAATAAAGTACTTACATCTTACGACGAAGTAGATTTTATGAGTAAAGTTTCAAAATTTTCCCTTTGTTCAAAAATAAGAAATTAAAATATAGCTAAAATATCCAGTCGGTCACATGCCCTCAAATACAAATTCATAAACTAAAATTGAGAAATGAGAAGTAATGACAAAAAAAAGTGCATGCTTAGTGCTCATACGAATTATTTTCAAGTTTGAGAATTTAAAACATATGAAAACAGATAAATATTTTGTAAATTTATTTCAGATGATTCTGAAATTCTGATGATTTTATTTTTATTCTTGTTTGATTTCGTAGTGATATTTGAAAGATTATAGTTGTTAGTACATTTGTTAGAATAGTATAAATACATAGGCAAAGTAGAAATTTGGAGCATGATAAGTTGTTTGAAAAGTTGTTAGTGTATGGAAATGATATCAGCATTGGAAATATTTTGCCAGAACGGATACGTGGGCGTAACGTGCAAGTTTCTTGAAGCTTAAAAGCAAGATGCTCCGCATAATACTGACATTTATAACGTGGACATATCTACCCCTTACCTGTGTAACCATCATGGTAGCGTTAAGCTCACGCGTCATGCTTATCGCGGCGTGAATGTATAATAAGCAGTAAGCCAGCACCAACCCCCGTGAAACGTGCGTTCACGTGTTTGATCTATGATCTTCCGCCGATCTTATCAACTATTCGCGATGAACGCGAACCGCACAACAATTCAAACTTGAATCTAAAATCAGACTTAACATTCAACATTAAACCCCCATATTTAACTCGTATTTTTTATATAATAAGGAAATAATAATTTTGATAAAAATTCAACATTCGTTCACAGAAAAGAGTCTTAATTTTAGTCCAAAAAAAGTATTCTTTTAAGGTGTGATATAAAGTAGACCAATCCCGCTTACAACTAGCCTTAAATAGAAATCTTCAATCTAGCTGGATGTAGAACTAGAAGTTAGCTCCATTATGGACTAAAAACTAGTCGCTAGCTAAAATATGAGTCGACTAGAAGTTAGCCACTAGCCAGACTGGGGATTGTTTGAAGCTCAATGCACCTACAACTAGTCATTCTTGAGTATTGTTTTTAGTCGAAGACATACAGACTTCTTTCAAGACAGTTTTCGTGATTGGTTTTAGTCATCCGCTTAATTTAAGTCAAAACTAAAAAGAAGACCAGTATAGAAGTAATACTTTTTTTCCTGTGTTAATTCAGACAAAAATTAATAATGATAACACCTTAATTTGGTTCTAAATGATAATTTGGTCTTATTATAACTCATTTTTGTACAGTCCAAGAAAATATTTAGTTAAAATAACAAAAATTCCAGGTAAATACGCTCTTACTATTTTTTCTGGTTGAGGTCACCAGAACTCTGGTTGTTCTAATCAGAATTTAACTAGCATTCTGGTTATTTTAACTGAAATTTTGGTTCCAAATGATAATTTGGTATTACGATAATTCATTGTTGTTCACACAAAAAATTTCTAGTAAAAACAACCAGATTTCTGATTAAATATGCCCTTACTATTTATTCTGGTCAAAGTAACCAGGATTCTGGTTCTTATAACCAGAATTTAAGTAGAATTCAGGTACCAAAATTTAACTAGAATTCTGGTTATTTTAACTGGAATTTTGGTTCTAAATGATCATTTGGTATTATGAAAATACATTCTGGTTTCTATAACCAGAATTTAACCAGAATTTGAATTTGAACTGGAATTTTGATTCCCAATGATTCTTTCTTATGATCATTCTTTTTTTTTTTCACTGAGAAAAAATATCTGGTTAAAATAGCCGGAATTCAGTTTAAATATGCCCTTACTATTTTTTCTAGATAACATAACCAGAATTATGGTTGTTATAAACAAAATTTAACTAGAATTCTGGTTGTTTTAACCAGAATTCTGGTTACTGTAACCGGAATTTTAATTCCAAAAGATAATTTTTCTCATAATAATTTGATTTTGTTCCCTGAAAAAAATGTCTGGTTAAAATAATCTGAATTCTGGTTAAAAAGCTCTTACTATTTTTTCTATTAAGAATTCTGGTTTTTCTAACCAGAATTTAACTAGAATTCTGATTACTTTTAACCGGAGTTTTGGCTCCGAATGATAATGTTTGACTGTATTACTAGATAAAATTATAATATCTTATCTAAATTATTCTGGAAAATTAATTTTGCTTTAAGGCATCTGAATTTTTGTACATAAAATATAATTCTTAAACGCAAATAAATATCTAAAAG